>LPNX010760241.1:386396-409823 GCA_001517045.1 Pseudotsuga menziesii | reverse complement strand
TGACCGAAGGAGTGAGTATGAAGGTAAATGTCTCCAACACCCCCCCTTAAGCTATACTCAGGAAGAGTTTAGAAAACATAGATGCATAAAATGCTAGGGTCCTGGAAACTAAGGCCATAGGTCACCCTATACAATAAAGTAACTACTTAATATAACCAAGGAAACAGGGAAAAACCTCATGGGAAAAATACCCCCCTCAAACTAAGCAGTAAATCAAGAATTGGTTCTTCTATGTAGCAGCATCCTAAGACTGTGCATGTGAACCTATAAATCCAAACTAAATGAATATGTCTAGAGGAATCTTCCACTTTGGAAGAAGAACAATGCACTCAACTGAATCAGAAATATAAGTAGTTGTACGGTGAAAACTGGACCCATGTAGAGCAACTGAAATCTTCTGAAGAGAGAGCAAAGGTTCTTGAGGATTCGAACCATGTGTGGAACACTCAAGAAACTGATATGTTGCAGCCTTGAACAGAAAACCATGAGTGGTAAAATCATCCCCAAATCTTATGAGCAAGTGTCCATGCGGATGCAGAATGTCTTCCTCTTTACTAGTTCTGTGAGGACATGAGCTTGTGACCAAAGGTAGAGAATCCATGGGACTCTGGAGAGCGAATGGTTGAGCTCCATAATCTGATATAGATTCTGAAATAGCTAATGAATCACAAAATAAAATATCAGTAACCTCATAAGAGGAAACTAACACCAAATCCCCATCAGCAAAATTGAAGAAGAACTACAGTACTTGATTTTTCACACCGGAATTGGTGAGAGAAGCTACAAGCATGGCTGAAAGCTCTTGAATTTTAAAATATGAACAAAATAATATCATATCAGAATGTAAATCAGATCTAAATAAGTTCACAACATATCCAAAACTGTGAAATGAAATCAAATCCCCAGCAGCAGTTTTGTAGGAGACTTGTGGTACTTGTTTCTTCACACCGTTGATGAGAACAGCTACACAATACTGAAGGTTTATGAACCTGAAATTTTGAAACAAGAAATATCAGATCAGATCCATATAAGATCATATCAGATCCAATAAGGTTCATATCAGATCCAAAATTATGGTCAACCGAGACGGTAGATGCACAGTTTTCTTCTTCTTCAAAATTCTGAATTTTGGTGCATGCAATCCTGCAGGAATTTACTGAAAGATATAGATCATGGGGAGCGAATGTGTCACTCTTATAATCTGATATTTCTTCCAAAATATCCAATTTTTTACATATTTGCACACCAGCAGCAACATTAGAGGGAGAAAAATCAAATTTCTCTTCACTTTCAGAAGCAATTACTGGTAAATTTTGCACAGAATTCAAAGGAAAATCACTGGTGAATGTTTGCACGGAAGTGCAACAGCATTTTTCTTCAATATCAGAGATTTGAATTTCTTCTTCTGTTTCAGCAATATGAGAATATTAGATATCAGAGATCTCATGAACTTCCGGAGCATCAGGAGAAGGAGTCACTTCATGGAGACTTTCTTCAATTCAAATTGAATGTGTAGAAGATTCTGCTTCATCTTCATCTTGAACAACTTCATCAGAGAGAGTAGTGGCTGAGAGTTTTGAGTGAATAACTCTTGTGGTGCTGGCTGCAATCTCCAAAGTACTATTATGATCCTCATTGTGCTTGCCAAAGGTTCTGTCCAATTGTGTCCAGAGTTCCTTTGGGTATCCAGCAGAATCAATAACAAAGTACAAGTCATCATCAAGGGCCATAGCTATTGATCCAAAAGCTCTATCAATGTCATTTAGCCATTCATTCTCATTCTCATTCTCATAAGTCTCTCTTCCAATTCCAATAGACACCTCATAGAGACCTCGTCTCTTGATATATGCAATCATCTTCAACTTCCATTTCGAATAGCTTGTGAATGGGGTGAGAGGAGGGATTGATGAGTCCATTCGAAGTTGTACCTGATAAAACCTACAAATCAAAACAAAAGGGGCACCGTAAGGTCAGAAAACCTGCACATTTAGGCTTTCATCACACCCAGGATATTCAATCAAGAAAGCTTGATCAACAAGTTCTTTACTTGGGATATTGAGTGGTAAGCCTTGGCTTCTAGTGCAGTGCTGGAATTTTGAGCTATTGCTCACTTTCCATGGATAAATCTGTCAAAAATCTTGTTCTTGAAAGATTGTTCTTTGATCTGCCGTATGCTCTAATACCATATTAATTCTTGCACATGATCTAGGAACTAGGAATCAAAATCATCAAAGAATTATTAACAAATACTCATGAATTGGAAAATAACTGGAATACCAAATAGGTTTCCTCTCTGTATATTATATAAACAATAAAGGATTACAATTTCCATGCATAGCAATAGCTTAAATCCATGAAGAATTCGAATACCTAAGGGACAATTCGAATTCAGTGAGTGAGTCTAGCTTAACTGACTCTTTTCCATGCAATCTCACTCAGTTAACCACTTGACCAAAACCCTAATTGACTCACCAAACCCTAACTGAAGTTGGAGTGCAATAAATGACTTAATCTCAACTGAAGGAGATCAAACACATGTCATAGCAATCCAATCATCAAGTGCTAGTACTGCATGACTCCAATAAACCCTAATGAGGTTAACTCAAGCTGAACTAACCATCAGAAGTTGGTGAAGGTGCCTTGTTCACTCCAGTTCATTAAAATAATAATAAATAATCATTAAATAATATATTTAATGAATGGAGGCGCCTTAACTGACTGTAACTGATTGGTTGAACTGAAAGTAACCCCTAGTTAGCAATTAGGTGCATGAATGTCACACAGATCACACAAATTAGGTAGGTGGTTTTCAAATTTAGAAGAGAGAAGCATGTTCGTTGTCGCATCTATCTCTATCATTTTTGTCCTGATAACAAAAGGACACCTAACTTTTAATAGGGACATGATCAAATCGCTTCATGTACATGATGGCATTGCATCCATGGAATTGCATAATGTTTTGTTTATATATTCTAAACTGACTTGAAATTATTTAGAAATTTTTAAGTGAATGTAAATCTTATGATTTTCATAATATTATATTCACAATCACAAACCAATAATATAAGCATTCATATTTGCAACAATCCATTCATATATAGATAGCTAGATTCGAAACAAAAACTTTGAACACGTTTACATTTTCAAACCATTTGCAAATCCCCTCTCAAACCTACAAAATGCCATTCAATATACAATTCAATATGTAAGTGGTTACTTTGATTACATAGTTCTCTATAGGTATATATAGTGTATTGTAGGCCTAATTTTCCATTGTTATTGGCCTCAAATTAGTTTTGATTACATTCCAATTGGTTAGTCTCAATATAGACAATGTATTAATTAAAAGTTAAATTGTCAAACTAAGTTCTCCATAATATATGGCTACTAAATATTGACATGAGGAACCAATATTTTTGATATAATCTCACTTGGCTTAGAGTATAATCTCAACCTCTATTTTGGACGAGGAAAAGCAATTAACTTTTTGTAGTTTTTTATTATGGGTTGTGTGTTGATTTGGGATTTTCATTCTGAAGGTTGCAGCTTGGTGGATTTTGGAAATGTTGCTTTGTGGATGAGTGTTGCTACAATACAAGGAGAAGAGAGTGTTGTTGCGAATCAACCAACGATGATAAATAGGATTCTTCACAAAATACAAACTAAATTTGGTGAGTTAAATCTACTCTTTTTAATTCAAGGTTTAATATATGAATGAAATAGAAATAACCAATTAATTGCAAAATTGAATGCTTTATAAATGCTTGGATATGAATGTACTACAGTCAGTACCTAATTATTGGCAATTATTCTTAGGTAAGGCATTATTGCAACAATATATTTTTTGTATGGACTACAAATTGCAACATTTTTTTTTAAGTGAAATATCAAGTGATCATCAAAATAAATCAATCTAGAAACAAAGTGTTTGCATTGAGAATATTGTGAGATTTAGAAGGTTAAAATTGTGTTCACATCTTTATATGAAGAGTTTACTTATTTCACACATGTCAGTAGATGTGCAGTTATGTATATAACCCTTCATTGCGAAAGGGTTAGTTGAACATATGTCATTCAAATATAATTTAAGACCAGCCCTTCAAATTTGATCCTTGCTCCCCACATAATACCATGCCTTACCACTAGACCATCGCCCCACCGTTGAGTGAATATCAGTGCAAAAACATTAAGAGTTTGCATATCATAAAACTATAAAAAGAGCCACGATTTTCAACCATGGGAAGAGTTCGGAGTAGGTACAGAATGTGCAGGTTGCACAGTTTTTTAGGCAGGTACAGGAACATTTATTGAGGTGTGCATGCCATTAATAGGCATAGATCCCAAGGAAGATTCCATTCACATGCCATACTATTTTACTTTATTTACATGCTGATTGTCTCCTTTTACGTGCCTGAGGAGGATTTAGGAAAATATATTCAAGTTTATACTCATTTTTCTCAAAATTTCGCAAGGAATTCAGTGGTGTATTTATTTCTACTGCTAACTGACATAACTCAGAAGTGTTTCTAGGACACTCATTTCGTAAGCTTTGAAGACTTAATAGATCGGCCTTCCCATTGTAAGTGGCTCGGAGACGTAGCCCAGGAGGGGTGAACTCAGTTATCAGATGTTGTATTCATTTTTTAGTTTGCATATATCTTTTATTTGATTATAAGAATGTTTTAAAGCATTTAAATTTCATCTTTTATACCTCTTTTATGAGTATTCAAAAACAAAATTTATTGTCAAAAGATCCTGAAATTTCGTATCAGTTTAGGGCTTAGGATATTCTTGAGAGTACAGAGGTTAAGGGGTTAGGGGGTTAGGGTGTTAAGGGATTAGTGGTTTTAGGTTTAATGTGTTTGAGAGATGAGGATTTAGGGGATCAAGGGTAAAGGACATAAAATTTAACACATCTAACAATTAACCTTACAAACTTTAAACATTACCACCCATATAATCCCTTACCCATATAACTATACCATGTATTGAAAAATTTTGTAACCCCAACCTTATTTCAATTTCAGCTCATTGTGTATGGTTTAATTCCCAAACCCCAAATGCATGTTCATAAAAAATTAAAATTTTAACTTGAAAACTTGAAACACATGAGATCATTTCAACTTTTGCAAACTCATAAATTTTCCTAACAGTCTAACTTTTCCAATCTCAGAAAAATATTTCAGCCACAAACATGAATTTTTTAGATTCATAATTTTGAACAAAATGGTCCAGGAAAAACCATAAAGGGAAAGCTTGTTTTTTAGAGAGAGATTTTGTTTTTTTAGGCAAAAAAAAAATTACAGTCGTACTTATCTCCCTTTTCTTCCTCGAAAAATGTGTCAGAATAACTCTAAAACTTGTTGTACGGACTTCCCAAAATTTCCAGCATGTACGCCCTACACATGTGTGACAGTAGGGTCATCAAACTCTATTGTACGGATCTTGAAATTCATGTTGACAGCTACATGAATTTCAACCTCAAAAAATGTGCATGACTGCCTCGAAACTAGTGCTTGTACAGTACTATACGGTCTGTACCAGATGTACGGCATGTAAAATTTCAACCTCGAAATTTGTGCCTGATGTATGGTACATCGTTGTACGGATTCTATTTTGTATGGTTTTCTCTTGGGAAACATGTCAAAAATTCTACTCTTCTTCACTTTGGAATTTGTGCAAGAATTTTTCTTTCACTCTTTTTCTCTAGAATGAAATCTCTTGAAAACCCTTGGCTTCTTCTCTTGCTCTTCTCATATCTCAAAATTCTCTTTTGTGAAAGTGAACAACAATGATTTCACTCATGAATTTCCCAATGTCACGTCCCCACCCCTCTTCTTGGTGGAGAGGACGCAACTAACAGCTACGAATCCGAGCTATCTAAGCTCCATGATCATAAACAATAAAATGCATTACACATAAAAAAAAATTACAGATGCCTAAAGTAATCTACAGTGGAAGAAATACACAATCATGCAGTTCATGACTCATAAAATAAGCAACATTCATCCTGTTCAAACATTCCACATATTCATGAATAAATTACAAAGAAAATACATTGCAGAGGTTAAATGCACAAGAATACTTATCTTGATAAGAAGCTTCCCCACAACTAGCTATGTCGATGTAACATTCCACCCAACCATAGGCCAGTGTGCTCATCAATCTCTCAGCAACACTACCACCCTCGAGCTGAGCATGATTTCCACAGGGAATGATGGGACACAAACTTACTCACAGCAAGGCCAAACACCCATAGTCAAGACAATAACTACATCAAAACACAGATAGCCCACAAATAGGTGGATTCTTGGACTTACATAGCCAAACCCACACAGGGATGGACTACTCAGCAAAAATACACCATTCTGGTTTGAGGGAAACAGTTTGGGAAGCAAAACAAATTACCAAGGTGGGTGAAAAAAAAACCTAACAACAATTCTATTCCCAGGGTAATTTTGGCCCTAATGTGGCCAAAACGAACACAACAACACCCAAGAGATCGTTAAGACTAAACGAAGAATTCCTACACAGCAATTACAAGTTTTGGGATTGAAGGAAAAAATCATGGGAGCCAAAACAACAATGGCAATTGGGGGATAACAGCCCTACGACCACAATCGACTTCCCAGAATGTTCAATAGCTTCACATCGGGGAAGACGGATCAGAAACCACTCTGAAATAGTGGTTCCCTCTTCAATCTGCTAGGCATTGACAAAATGATTATCCATCCATGGTGTTAGCACTCTGTTTGTGACAGTCGATTTATGTGCCTAACAGAGTCCGAAAAGGGTCCTATTCATTTGAACACTATGCGAGTGCCCTTCAGATTATCAGAGGCACGTTTTCCATGTTTTAAGACTGTCAGATAATGAAGAAAGGTCAATCTATGATGGTAGATTCCTTCGAAGGCGAAGACATGCAGCAGTGTAGATGATAGAGATAAGCATCATAGACCAACGGTCCGGAATCACAAGGAAGAAGAGCGACGATAGATCGCGGTTTTGGCCCAAGACGCGGGAGAAAGGTCAAAGTTTGGCTTCCACAGAGTCCGTTAAAATGAGCAAACAATTAAAGGCCGAGATCAAGGAGAAGCTCGATCGACGGCCTGAAACAGTTTCGCTAAGCAAACATTCTCGATAGAAGAAAATTTCCCAAATCGTGAGACAAGTTAAAGGGAGGAAGCATCTGATGGTGGAGATGAAAACAGAAGCAGATCTACAGTCCCAGTTGATTTCGCAAGCCACACTTGTGTGGATAAAGTCATGATTCCAAATCATAAAAATTGGTACCGTCTACAAGAATCAACGGTCAATATAAGAGTTGAGGTAGATATACGGCTGTGGTTCTTTTCACGATCTAAACTAGCGCGGACAGCGTCAGGGTCCTGATTCACAAAGAGGTGGTAGGACCCACTCAAATAGACGGTTGCATGGAGAGGTCAATCACGATCAACGAGTAATAACACACCACGATCTAAAGCTGCTCATTGTATCAAGAGAGGAGAAATTGGCGGCATAAGTAAAGAAATGTGGACGGTGGATGTGAAAGGTTCCCCCAAATCGGAGGGCTAAGGAGGCCTCGAGGCTGCGAGTGTCGCATCCAGTGCGGAGATGACAGTGGAAGGGACGTTCATATGCGTAATATACCTCCCGACAGATTGGTCGATTCCCTGACGCCATTTGTAGCATGCATACAGGTGAAATCATCACTGTGGCAGAGTTGTATTGCATGAAGATAGGTGGCTTCTATGTGAGTTGGCCTGCGGAAGTAAGAAAAATAATCGGCAAATCCACTACTCACAAGGGGCAAGGCCAGCATGAAGGGGGAGACCATTCCATTTACTACATCATAAGAGAAAGGAAGCATAGGACCATCCACTTCATGTGCTTTGCAGCATGGATCAACTATACAAGGTGGCGTCCGAAAATACTTCTCGCAGCAAACGGTAACGTGCCGCAGTCGATGTTGTGACGTGACTAGATTCCCGACAGGTAAAGAATCACCATTCCCTCACCCTCACACATGTTGATACCAAAGACACTTGATATCATACTGTGTGGGAATGCTGACCAGTCATTGCAAAAGTCAGTCTCAAAGCCTTATATATATTGCCTCTGGAACTTTGGGGATGAGCTAACATATTTTCAAAGCCCAAGTTTCCATTTCGTCACGAGTCCATAGAAGTTCGAAGGGTTTGGCGATGGCAATCTGGTTCAAAAATCTTGTCCATCTGGGTGTCCTGATGATAGCTGAGCACATTTCCACACTCACCCATCACTTTGGTATTCCATACCAAGGACGACACTAGTCATCAGGGCCCAGACGTGAAGAATATTGAGAGATACACCCGCCTTCAGATACTCGCACCTCTCGCGACGCATTTATTGGACACTCACTCCCCATAGGTGTTTTGTTAGGGACCCCTAATACCATTTCTATCCCCAAATCCTCCACAGAAAGAGGCAGTCTTGTACTACTCTCTATAGGAGCATTTGTTCGAATGGGAGCATCAGGGGTCTAATACCTACACAGCCCAATTTGTGAATTCCACTTGCCAAGGGTGATGGGGTTGGTGGAGGCATGCTACACCTTATTTCCTGTGGGAGAGCCCACCTCACTAAAGGTGAGGAGTACAAGGATGGAAAGCCACTGCAAAGGCTTGCCTCAGCCAGGAGCAATGAGACCCTTCTTCCAGACCCCACGCTTAATAGTATTACCCAGAAAGGAAGGAGGTGGCAGATTAGGTTGAGCATGGGAAAGATGCAAACTACCCTACTAGTGTGTGCCCATGCAAAAAGCCGCATTTGAACATGGAGGAAAACACACACTTTGGACAGAAAAAAGGGCATTATGTTGATTCATCAGGCCGGCTAAAAGGTCCAAAACCCAATAGATGGTGACTCACCTAAGATCAAACAGAAAGGCGTCATACTCAAAATCCACAACAGTAGCCGAGCATGTCATGCTGTCACTCGGGCTGAGTGCACCCACTATCTCCATGATGTTTGTTCACATTTGTAAACCATGGCAATAGTTCCACTCTCTAGACTATTAACATTTGATTGTGACTGGAAAAAGTTTTTAGGTTTGTTTCAGAGAATAGTCTCAGCACTGAAATAGTATAAATACAGTCCCGATAGAGGGAGATAGGAGTTAGTTGGTTGGTTGGGAAACCTTCAAGGGTTGAGGCTCTCTGTTGTAAATAGTATCTGATCTCCATGTTATGAATAAAATTGCAGGGGAAGGATTGTCTTTCAAGGCAGAGATTCCTATGTCGTTGCTTCTTTCAATATGTAATCTCTTTAAGTGAAATGTTCATCCTGTTTTCATTCCAATTTGTTAATTTATTTCATGTCTGAAATGAGTGTATAACAGTTTGGGATTCATACATTCTATGCTCATTCTGTTGTTTCAGACATTCATTAATTTTTCTTCTAAAGTTACGTAGAATTCATCTTGTTGGTGCTCTGCGTGATGGACTGTACCCTATCATCTACTAGTCACCTGCTAAATATCTCCTGATTGCAAGATCGACGGCTATCTTGCCTCTATTTGTAAATCCACGCCATTCTTTACCTCCTACAAATGTTCCTTACCTAGACCTTCGACTCCATTGCCAATGGTCCCTTACCCTAATAGTCCCACCTACATCTTACATTAACGCACTTCGTTCCATTCAAGAGTCTAGCCTCCTGACTGCCCTTAATCGAATATCCTACATGAAGTAAACTTGAAAACAAGCGAGAGATCCCTCTCTAACTGCGCAGGGCCAGAGGCATAGTCTAAAGCAGTTCTGTTGTTTCCCGGGAGAGAGCCCTTTTTTCCCACCCAACCTATGGGCATGATCCCGATGCTAACAAACTAGCACCATTTCCAGGGACGAGTTGAAGATCATCCCTAGGAAGACGACATAGTTTTAGATCTGGTTATTGATGGTGAACAATGATCAGAAATCAAGAAGGTTGACCACTTTTCACCTGGAGACTCCACTCTTGAAGGATTCAGACTTCAAGGACTCCGCTGGTGGTATGACCCAGAAATCAAATGGTCACAAAAATGAGCAGGCTCCATCTGGAAAAATGAACCCCTTGTAAGGCCCGAAAATGCATGGTGAAAGGTTAAGATACTCAAGTTTACGTTTCTTCCAAGATGCCTTTTCTTGTCTTGTAAGTTTTTTCTTATCCTTTCCTAGATTTATCAAAACAGCCTTCTATGGTTCAATTCGTTTGGAACAAAGCTATGAATATATTCCTGTTTATCCTTCTTTATGAACCGAAAGCATTGCATCGTCTTGTACATTTGGTTTTGACCCAGATTTTTCTCTCGGGGCTCATGACGTTAAAGGTCACCCCTGTGAACCTCATGAAACCTCAATCAATAGCATGTCTATTGCACCTAACCTGGTCTCTCCCATTTTTCCAAGCCGGTACAAACCACTACAATTGCCTCCTATCCTCCATGATTTTCCTGCGAAACATTACAAGTACCTCCCCAAATTTGATGGAGAATCCAAAGACTTCACCACTGAGAAACATTTACAAGTCTTTGAACATTTCAATGACCCTTTGAAATAGAACATGATGATGTCTGCGGGAGGGATTTTGCCCAGTTTTTACAAGGATATGCTAAATAATGGTTCAAACACTTGTAGCCTAAGTCCATCAATACCTGGGAAGAGTTTTCTTTCCTTTTTAAAGTTTTGGGGTAGGATAAGCCCACTGGATCAAATACTTTCAGAATTTTATTCCCTGAAAAGGCATGAGGGAGAGGCCATATCTAGCTTTAACAGAATATTTGCAAGATTTTATTATAAAATGCTTAAGGAAGTCCAACCTCTTGAGAGCGTTGTTAAGATATATTATGCAACCACCTTTCCTCCTAAGCTGTCCTTGCTTCTTTTGGAAAGAAAATCAACCACTCTGTAGCATATGTTTACAAATTGTTTGGAGGTTGAGTAAAAACTTAAGATGTCCAAAAATTTGTCAGGTCAGGACAGCGGTGGTGACATAAAAGATACATTAAAATTGGTTGGGACCTATAAGCATAATGGGAAAGTCCCTATTTAGCTAAAGCTTTCCCTCGGTAGATAGAACGGTGATCAGCCTGATATAGGAGCATATGGTTCTGCAGGCCTGTTTTTTGAAGGTTGTAATCTACTCAGCACCGGATCCATAAAGGATGATTTTAAAAAGGATTTCAGTAGGCCTGTGTATGATGAGTATGAAGAAGAGTACCTGCAGGCTATACCTGAAGAGTCAGTTATAGAACCAAGGTCTGCTAATGGAGAAAATCAAGCTGCAATGCAAATTCAGAAGGTCGGGACAGGGAAGGATGATAAATGTGCTGAAGGTAATAGCCTACCCTTGTGTTATTCCTATTTTGAATTAATACGACACATGATCAAAGCTTCTAAGCAGAAACGTAAGTTAGAGGGTATGGTGCATTCCATAAACTTATGTGGAAAAGAAGATGACAAAGAGGAACAGTCACGCAACCCCTCTCCGTCTACTTTTGCATCGGGAATTTGTAATGAGGTGTTGAGTCACGAAGAAGGAGGTAGCAGTCCTCAAATAAATACATTTTTTTTTTAATTTTCTGCCTTCAGGAATATCACCCCATAAAGGAGGAATATGCCTACTTGGTTCTGTTGAAGAAAAGGAAAACATTCATGCTGAGGCACATGAAGAAAGTGAAGCTCTAGTTGCAGAAATTTTGAGCGAAAGGATGGCTATTTCATTGGAGGAATATTATGTGGGCCCTTTCCTAGGATCTTCCAAGTATCATCTTGGCAAATCACCAGAGGAAGGGAGTTCTGAACAGCCTTCCCATGAACAGATGAAAGGATATGTTGGAGGTTGCCGTGTCTTCTATGACCCCATAGAAGAGTACGTGGAAAGGCCGGGTAACGGTAATGATTGGTCGCATCTCTGCTTTAAAGATCAGTTTATTTTTCATTGCCTTCTCCCATTATCTATTTCATTTATGTTCATCAAGCACGAAAAGAGAACAAAACTATTAGGCAAGTTGCTTGATTGGCTTCATTGGAAGTCTGATTTCACTTAATCGGACTTATGCACTAAATTTGGTAGAGTAGGTAGGAACAAATAAGCTCGGAAATCATCAAGCATTTCCTTCGTTGTTATTTTAGTTTGTTTTCATTTTCAGTTGTAAGCACAGGTTTGCATTCAAGAACATGGTTTGCAAGAATGACATAAATTCTCCAAAGCAGTATCTCAGTACAGGTTGAAGTTTTCAAAGGAAAGATTGGTGACTGCCCAATGGATTTGGCACTTGGTCTACAGGGGTTCTTTGCTACCTCGCTGGGAGGATAGAATCCCTTGTGGAGCAAGCTGTTAGCACTCCATTTGTGACAGTCGATTTATGTGCCTGACAGAGTCCGGAAAGGCTCCTATTCATTTGAACACTTTGTGAGCGCCCTTCGGATTATCAGAGGCACGTTTTCCATGTTTTAAGACTATCAGATAATGAAGAAAGGTTAATCTATGATGGTAGATTCCTCCGAATGTGAAGACTTGCAACAGCATAGACGATAGAGATAAGAAATCATAGACCGACGGTCTGGAATCACAACGAAGAAGAGTGATGATAGATTGTGGTTTTGGCCCAAGATGCAGGAGAATGGTAAAATTTTGGCTTTCACGGAGTCCATTAAAATGGGAAAACAATGAAAGGCCGAGATCAAGGCGAAGCCCGATCGACGGCCCGAAACAGTTTCGCTGAGCAAACATGCTCGATAGAAGAAAATTTCCCAAATCGCAAAATGGGTTAAACGGCAGAAGCATCTGACGGCGGAGATGAAAGAAGAAGTAGATCTACGGTTCCAACTGATTTCACAAGCCAGACTTGTGTGGATAAATTCATGATTCCAAATCGTGAAAAGTGGTATCAGCTACAAGAATCAACAGTCACGATAAGAGTTGAGGTATATCTACAGCTGTGGTTCTTTTCATGATATAAACTAGCGCAAACAATGTCAGGGTCATAATTCACAAAGAGGTGGTAGGACCCACTCAGATCGACAGTTGCATGGAGAGTTCGATCACGATCGACGGGTAAGAACACACCACGATCTAAAGCTGCTCATTGTATCAAGAGAGGATAAATTGGTGGCAGAAGTAAAGAAACGTGGACGATGGATGTGAAAGGTTCCCCCAAATCCGAGGGCTAAGGAGGCCTCGAGGATGCAAGTGTCACATCCAGTGCAGAGATGACAGTGGAAGGGAAGTTCATATGCGTAATATTCCTCCTATGAGATTGGCTGATTCCTCGACGCCATTTGTAGCATGCGTACATGTGAAATTATCCATGTGACAGAGTCGTATTGCATGAAGACAGGCGGCTTCTGTGTGAGTTGGCCTGCGGAAGTAAGAAAAATAACTGGTGAATCCGCTACTCATAAGGGGAAAGGCCAGCACGAAGGGGGAGACCATCCTATTTCCTATATCAAAAGAGCGAGGAAGTGTGGGAGCGTCCACTTCATGTGCTTTGCATCATGGATCAACTATACAAGGTGGCGTCCGAAAATACTTCCCGCAGTAAATGGTAACATGTCGCAGTCGATGAGGCGACATGACTAGATTCCCGATAGGTAAAGAATCACCATGTCGTCACCCTCACACATGCTAATACCAAAGACACTCAATAGTAGACTATGCGAGAATTCTAACCAGTCATTGGAAAAGTCAGTCTCGAAGCCTTATATATATTGCCTCTGGAACGCCGGGGATGAGCTAACACATTTTCAGAGCCCAAGTTTTCATTTCGTCGTGAGTCCATAGAATTTCAAAGGGTTTGGCAATGGCAATCTGGTTTGAAAAGCTTCTCCATCTAGGTGTGCTGATGATTGGTGAGCACATTTTCACACTCACCTGTCACTTGGGTGTTCCATGCCAAGGATGACACCATTCATCGGGGCCCAGACGTGAAGAATCTTGAGAGATACACCCGCCTTCAGATACCCGCACCTCCAGCGATGCATTTCCTGGACACTCGCTCCCCATAGTTTTTTTTTAGGGACCCTTGATACCATCACTGCCCCCAAAGCCTCCACGGAAAGATATAGTCCTGGATTTCTCTCTGTAGGAGCATTTGTTCGGATGGGAGCATCAGGGGTCTAATACCTGCACAGCTCGGTTTGTGAATTCCACTTGCCAAGGGTGATGGGGCTGGTGGATGCATGCTACACCTTATTGCCTATGGTAGAGCCCACCTCACTAGAGGTGAGGATTATAAGGATGACAAGCCACCGTAAAGGCTTGCCTCGGCAAGGAGCAATGCGACCCTTCTTCCATACCCCATGCCTAACAGTATTACCAGGAAAGGAAGGAGGTGGTGAATGAGGTTGAGCAGGGGAAAGATGCAAACTTCCCTACCAGTGTGTGCCCATGCAGAAAGCCGCATTTGAACACGGCGAAAAACACACGCATTGGACAGAAAAAAGGGCATTATTCTGATTCATCAAGCTACCTAAAAGGTCCAAAACCCAGTAGATGGTGACTCACCTAAGAGCAAACGAAAAGGCGTCATACTTAGAATCCACAACAGTAACCGAGCACGTCAGGATGTCACCTAGGATGAGTGCACCCACTATCTCCATGATGTTTGTTCACATTTGTAAATTGTGGTAATAGTTCCACTCTCTAGACTGTTAATGTTTGATTGTGACTCGAAATATTTTTTAGGTTTGTTTCGGAGAATAGCCTCAGCACTAAAATAGTATAAATACACTCCCGATAGAGGGAGATAGGAGTTAGTTAGTTGGTTGGGAAACCTTCAAGGGCCGGGGATCTCCATTGTAAATAGTATCTGATCTCCATGTTATGATTAAAATTGTAGTGGAAGGATTGTCTTTCATGGCAGAGATTCCTGTGGCGTTGCTTCTTTCAATATGTAATCTCTTTACGTGAAATGTTCATCCTGTTTTCATTCCAGTTTGTTAATTTCTTTCATGTCTGAAATGAGTGTATAACAGTTTGGAATTCATACATGCTATGCTCCGTCTGTTGTTTCAGACATTCATTAAGTTTTCTTCTAAAGTTACGTAGAATTCATTTTTTTGGTGTTCTGCGTGATGGACTGTACCCTCTCATCTACTAGTCACCCGCTAAATATCTCCTGATTGCAAGATCGACGGCTATCTTGCCTCTGTTTGTAAATCCACACCATTCTTTACCTCCTGCAAATGTTCCTTATCCAGACCTTCAACTCCATTGCTAATGGTCCCTTACCCTGATAGTCCCACCGTCATCTTACATTAACACACTTCGTTCCATTTAGGAGTCTGGCCTCCTAACCTCCCTTGATCGAATATCCTACGTGAAGTAAACTTGAAAATAAGCGAGAGATCCCTTTCTGACTGCGCAGGGCCAGAGGCGTAGTCTAAAGCGATTCTGCTATTGCCCGGGAGAGAGCCCTTTTTCCATGCCCAACCTATGGCTACGATCCCGGTGCTAACACATGGGAGAGTGAAAACTACTGCAAAATCATGCAAGAGGAAAAAAAGGGTGGAGAACTCCTAGAGAAGAACCATCAGCTGCGTGAGTGTAGAATGGGATTCTTCGCTCCCCATGAGGAAACTGAATGGGATCTTCCTCTTTGGGTCATGTGTGTGGTCAAAGGACTGACAGTCCTACCAAGACTAACGGCTGCCCATGCATATGTTCTCCCAAGGCAATAACTTCCCAACCAACTCCTGGGAATTAATTTGATTGGTGAATAAGACAAGGGAAGGTAGTTGGTGGTTAATGGGTTCTCATTTTGACACTTGGATTTTCCACAATGGCTCAGAGGTTAGTAAATCCTCCCACGTATCCTAAGGAAATCATGCCCCTTCTCATTATTGTTGCATTGACATAGCTAGTTGTGGGTATTTTATTAATTGCATACTTGCATGATATAGAAATTATATTGTGCCATCAATTAGTACGATAACCATCGGCATTGATTTTAATTTCTGAAATCTAGAACACTAATCCATGGCGGGGCCTTTTCCTTGAGCTCCACACCATGATTTATTAATGCTATTTACATCATTTATAATTTAATACAATTGGGATTGAAACCAGGGTATTACAATCCCCTCCCCCTTCAATAGCATTGTCCTCGGTGCTCATCAAAACTAAACAAAATGCTACCTTGGTACTACCTCAGTGCTCTGCAAAATTAAACAAAAATGGATGTTCCCATCATATGGAATCCTCCAACTCACGTGTATCCTCATCAGGATCGTGGTGCTCCTTCTGCATGTTTCACTTGTCCAATGGTATGATCTGGAACTCTTCCTTGGTCCCACTACATGGTTGTCTTGCGTACAGAATCCTCCAAGTCCTTGATTTCATGCATCAGTACACACCACCGAATCATTTTTTTGGTCTTGGGAATCCTTCTCCACAGCTTGGAACATCTCCATTGGCTTTGGAAATCCAACAATACCTATGCTCAAACCCCAAGCAATGAGTCACTTCCCACGTCATATTGACAAGGTTTCTCAAAAATCATGGATGAATCATATGCACATGTATATTGACATAAAATCAATAAGAATTTTCCAAGTGAAACAAATACTTATCTTGCATGAGTATCATCTTTTGGTTCCATAGGTGTCTGACTCGGCTTAATATAACCATGGCACGCATAACTCTGCCCCACCTCACACCTGGGTGTGCATTAAAGGGTAGCCAAATTTATGCAAGCCTCGGATCACCTAAAAATATCTTTCAGTTGAGGTCTGATAGCTTTGCTTCATAGGCTAAAAATCCCTCTAAGTTCTCACTAAGCTCGGCACCTCCTTTCCAGACACCAAAAAAATTAATCCACGTGTCAGATTTATCCATATAAGGTGCAATTTATAACAATATTTTCAAAACCATGTCTGCATCATATGCTCATGTATTTTTATAGAAAATCAACAACAACAAAAAATATTGATAAGTAAACCAAATACTTGTCTGTATAACATATCTCAATTGGGATCTGGTAGCCCTGTGTTAGATCCCAACACCTCTTTGGGTGCTTAATGGAAGCTCTTATTAAGGATCAGCACTTACTCTTAGTGCTTACCAATGCTCTAGCATTATCTCTGTAGCATCTCTCGACCGAGATTGGATAGCTCTGCTCTAGATCCTAACACCTCTTTGGGCACTTAATGGCAACTCTGGCTTAAGATCCTAGTACCACCTCCAGTGATCGCCAAGATCAAGGACTTCCTTTACAGACAGCAAAATGAATCAACTCACTAGTCAGATTCATTTCTATAAGATGCAACCTTTAACACGATTTTTTTAAATCCAGACAGCATCATATGCATATGAATAATCATAAAAATCAAAAAGGATTTTCCAAGTAATCAAATACTTATTTGCATATAATCTCTCAACCAATATCTATTCAGCCCCGCTTCAAAGCCTAATACCTCCTTGGGTGCTTAATGACATCTCTTGGCTTAAGGTCCCAGCACCTCCTCCAAGTTCTTACCAATGCTCAGGCACTTCCCTTCCAGACATCATAATACCAAGGGTTATTCTATTGACGGAGCCCCCACTCTTGTGATAGTCCCCTTACGGCATGAATGTGTGTGGAGAGAAGTCTAACCGGATGTCTTACACCTTGGGCGTCCCCAGTGATGCATATCGGTGCCTAGTTGGCAGGGGGGGTTGAAGCTATGTACTCTCGTACATCCTTCTAGAGGAGTAATATTTCTCAACCGCATCCTCCCGAGAGCTATGTACTCCAGGGAAGACCACCATCATCTCACATGTGTTACATACAAGCATGTAGTTTGTATGAGATTCCATTATAAAAATAATTGCAATTATAGGTTTTCAAACCTATCCCATACACATCCCTCTGAGAACCTATGTATCCAAATACATCCTTCCAAGGAGCCATGTACGTCCAGTACATATTTTCATCATCTCACCTGCGTTGCATTCAAGCATGCAGTTTATATGAGATGCCATTATAAAAATCATTGCAATTATAGGTTTTCAAACCTACTCCAGGAACATCCCTCCGAGAAGCTATGTATCCAAGTACATCTTTCCGAGGAGCCATGTACAACCAGTACATGTTTTCATCATCTCACCTGTGTTACATATGAGCATGCAGTTCATATGAGATATCATTATAAAAATTTAATCATAGGTTTTGAAATCTATTTCATGCCTGGATACATTTTCAATTATCAAATTATTAATAACATTAATAGTCAAATCCAGAATTTGAATTCACAATTCTACTTCCCACATAAAATCAGATTTTTGCAACCATGAGGTCATCCTCATAGCATTTGGTTTTTGCAAGTGGGGAGTGCTTATCCCTAACTTAAACATGTTTCCCAAAACCTATACATTCACGTACAACATGTCACCTTGACACCATTTTATATCAGCCAAACAGTTAATAATATTTGATTAACAATAAAATTTAAAATCTGAAGTTCAAAATCTATTATGTCCAAAATTTAGATTTTAGTCATGAGATCCTTCTCATAGTGCATGGCAGTTTCCTTCCTTGGTTCCATTGGGCACAACCATACTGCTCTGCTTAGGTCATTCTACCTATAGTCTTCAGGAAGGGCCATTTCCCCATGGAACCACAAGTTCACATGCAGGCTTCCTCAGCCCATACATAGACTCTATTTTTCCTGCAAAATACCATTCAATGAACCTCCTGTAGTATCCTGCAAATCCCACAAAATATTTTACATCTGTTAATATTCTTGGTGCAGGCCAACTTCTCATGGCCTCAAACTTTTCAGGGTCTACAAATGTTCCTTTATCTGAGATAATGTGACCCAAATAATAAATTCCATCTTTGTACAAGTCATAGTTGCTCAACCTTGCATACATTTGATGCTTCCCAAGCAATTTCAAGGTCAGCCTCAACTACTCCACATGATTTTCCTCATCCTTTGAATAAGTAGGAATTTCATCAAGGAAAACAAGAACATACTTTCCCAAGCAATTTGCTCCAGAATTTGCCTTATGAACATCTTCATTCTTGATCCTTGGCTGCTGGTCACCAGACCTTAATTCAACTTGGAAAACACCTTCACTCCTCTCATTTGATCAAAGAGGTCATCAATTCTAGGCATAGGATTCTTGTCCTTCATAGTGACTTTGCTCAACTGACCATAATCAATACACAACCAACGTTTATCATATTTCTTTTCCACAAATAGGGATGGTGTTTCCCAAGGAAACACACTTGGTCTGAGGTGCTTCTTTTCCAACAACTTTTACGGTTTCATTTTCATCTTTAGCATTTCTAGTATGCTCACCCTACAAGGTTTCTGGGACACTGGTGCTGCTCTAGGAACAAGCTCAAAGGTAAAATTAGTGTCACTCTTTGGAGGAATCACTAGAATTTCATCAGGAAGAACATTCCTGAATTCCTGTAGCATATGAAATCCCTCCAACCTAGGAGTATCATTCTCTGTTGCCTCCCAAACATGAGCTGCATACACTCTGCAACCTTTCCTCTAGAACTTCTTCAGCGGAATTACTGAAGACTTCCTACAAGAGATCACTTTTGGAAATCCTTTCACAACCCTTAGGTTGCCTTCTTCATATAAGCACTCAAAAGTCTTGTTGTAACAATCAATATTTACTCTATGTGCTTCCAACCAATCCATTCCAATGAGGACATCATAGGATCCAAGTGGTAGAACATTCAGATTTGCACCGGTGACTTACCCACCCATGACCAATGAACAATTCATTACCACCTCCCTGATCTTCTTCTTAGTTCCAGTGGCAATTTGGGCTAACCATGATCTCCTATGCTTTGAATTATTTAAGGTGTACATCTCAACAATTCTAGGAGTGATATAGCTGTGAGTCAATCTAGGGTCGATCAAAATAGAAACAGTATGTTCTGCAATCTCACCCTCAACTTCCACCACAATTGAGTTGTGACCTTCTTGGTGGTCTTCTAACACTGCACAAATTTTAGGAATGATCCCTGCTTCCTAACCCCTAGTTTCAGCTTCTTGGGTGCTAGGGAATTGACCCTCATTCCTATTCGCAAGTGGACAATTCCTGCGCAGATGAGGTCCTTTACATCCCCAACATTTGAGTAGTTCCTTTAAATTTTCCCTTATCATTCTGGCTAGCTCAATCACATCTTGTGATGGCTTCCTTCATTGCTTCAAGATTTGAGAAGGTTTAAAACTTTTCTTCCTTGGGTTAAGCTTCTCATTCTACTCATGAGAATTTTTCCTACTCCCTTCTGCCTTTGTTAGCTGATGCCCATAGTTCATCTCCCTTTGGAGATCTGCCAAACTCTGTAGCATGGTTGTAGTCAATTGGTTTTTCTCTACCAAATCCTTGACCAACCTTTTATTTTCTTCTTTGCAATCCTGCAACTCTGCCCTCGGGCTTCTTATGGTAGCTGCAGTATCTAGGGAACTCTCTTGTTCCCACTTACCAGCAGCTTTAGTTCCATAACCTTGGATATTGTAAGTTTGCCTTACATACCCTTCCACATGTGGAAAAATCCGGTGCAAATGGGGTCCTCCACCTTTCCAGCATTGGAGTGGATTTCTTCCCACTTGTGGGTCTCTTATAATTCCCCCCATATCATCTTTCCTGTGTCCACAGGGATCCTGTGCATCACCCATGTTGTTAAATTTCTTGGCGCTAATATTCTTTGACCTTCTTTGTCGGACCAATATCAACTCTCCAATCTGCACTATGACTCTGCAAAATGTGTTAACAACATCATTTTTTAGTCAATTTCAGAAAATCAAACAATTGCTTACCAATTGCTTCTTGCAAACATGAACGGTCAATGTGCCTTCGTCAGCTTGGCTAAGTTTAGCAATTCTGCTAATTAGCACTCCTTCTTGATTTAGTTTCCTTTCTACGTAAACACGCTACCATTTTTCATCTTTCTGGCCCCTGAAATCCCACTCAAAACCTGTTGATTTTCTTTGTGAAAGCCCTGTTTTAGAGTAGTTTTCCAAAGTTTTCCAAACTGTCGATTCAAAACAGCCGACGTGCATCGACGGAATTCACCAAAATTTTCTGACATCTCTAATTTGTCTTCCATTTCCAGCCACCGCTGTGTTAGAAAACTCTCTTCCTTTAGCCCGATCGACAACCTTCCACCGTAGCGGAAACATTCCCAACTTTCACCCACTGTATCGAAACATTTCTGAAGTTTCATCCGCCACGGACCTTCCGCTGGATTCATCGTTGTATTTCTCCCACCGTGGGAGAGAATTCTTCATATTCCATCCACCACCACACGTCATAGGCTTCAACTTCTTCTTTCATCTGCCGCAACGGTTCCAGCTTCTTCTTTCACCCGCCGTTGTGGCTTTGGATTCTTCTTCCGCCCGCTGCTGTGAAATACTCTTGAAGTTT
The DNA here is from genome assembly GCA_001517045.1 of Pseudotsuga menziesii. NCBI lineage: Eukaryota > Viridiplantae > Streptophyta > Pinopsida > Pinales > Pinaceae > Pseudotsuga > Pseudotsuga menziesii. Next base: position 388,430 of record LPNX010760241.1, on the reverse strand, counting down.
TCACCTGCTAGGCAATTTGCCAAAAGCATCGCCGCACCAAAAAATTATTGGCTTTCTGCCCGCTACGTCATCTCGCCCCTATTTTCCACTCCCAGCCAACGTTGGGGCTCCAATATTAACTTCCACCCGCCGCTACATATCCGAAAGGTTTTCCACTTTCATCCGATTTTCTATACTTGGAAAAAATTTCAAAATTTTCCTTCTGCGGTGAAAAACTTTAGCTTCCTCCCACCACACACGTCGGCTCGATTCACCCTTCTTTGCTGCTACGCGTCGGCTCAATTCACCCTTTCTCATCCGTCGCTTCGTCAACTCTTTCTCCAACTTGTCGCCGGCACTGCATCGGAAAATTTCCAAGCAGCCATGTCCACTGTGTCAATGAAAACCCGACAATTCTTTTGTCGCTGCAAAAAACAATTGGCCTTTCTCCCGTCACTCGATGGCTCGACCCAACTGACGCTTATCATTTCAAAACCCAAATATTTCAGCCACCATTGTGGCTTCCTTTGTCGCTTCTCACTGACACCGTCGACGCAATCTTGGAAACCCAGTCGTCGCTGCAGCTTGCCAAGAATTATCTCAGTCGCTGTTGTGACTCGTCAGCTCGTCGGTGAAAAGATGTTTTTTCCTTTGTCGATGTATCGGCTCCGAACTTCATTTCCTCATCGACGTATCGGCTCTGATTCTTCTAACTGTGCTGATAGGCAATTTCTCATACTTAGAGAAATTTTTGGAAAAAAATTCCTCCTGTCTGATGCTCTTCTACTGAACACAAAGGTGGATTTCCAGCCTCTGTCCACTTCTCTTCATGGCCCATAGAGGCCCAAAGCTATAACATGTGCTCTGATACCATGCTATCACATCCCCACCCCTCTTCTCGACGAAGAGGATGCGACTAACAGCTATGAATCCGAGCTATCTAAGCTCCATGATCATAAACAATAAAATGCATTGCACATAAAAACATTTACAGATGCCTAAAGAAATCTACAGTAGAAGCAATACACATTCATGCAACACAATCATGCAATTCATGACTCATAAAATAAGCAACATTCATCTTGTTCAAGCATTTCGCATATTCATGAATAAATTACAAAGCAAATACATTACAGAGATTAAATGCACAAGAATACTTATCTTGAGAAGAAGCTTCCCCGCAACTAGCTATGTCGCTGCAACGTTCCACCCAACCATAGGCCAGTATGCTCATCAATCTCTCAGCAACACTACCACCCCCAAGCTGGGCATGATTTCCATAGGGAACTAGGGGACACAGACTTACTCACAGCAAGGCCAAACACCCACAGTCAAGCCAATAACCACGTCCAAACATAGTCATCCCACTAATAGGTGGATTCTTGGACTTACACAGGAAAACCCACATAGGGATGCACTACTCAGCAAAAATACACCATTCTGGTTTGAGGGAAACAGTTTGGGAAGCAAAATGAATTACCAAGGTGGGTGAAAACAACCCCCTAACAGTAATTCGATTCCCAGGGGCATTTTGGCCCAAACATGGCCAAAATGGATTTTACAACACCCAAGAGATAGTTTAGACCAAACGAAGAATTCCTACACAGCAATTACAATTTCTGGGATTGAATGAAAACATCATGGAAACGAAAACAACAATGGCAGCCGGGGGATAATAGCCCTACGACCAAAATCGACTTCCCAGAATGTTCAATAGCTTCACATGGGGGAAGACTGCTCAGAAACCACTCTAAAAGCATGGTTCCCTCTTCAATCTTTTGGGCATTGACAAAATGATTCTCCAGCCATAGGAGAGTGAAAACTACTGCAAAATCGTGCAGGAGGAAATAGAGGGTGGAGAACTCCCAGAGAAGAACCATCAGCTGCGTGAGTGTAGAATGGGATTCTTCGCTCCCCATGAGGAAACTGAATGTGATTTCCCCCTCTTTGGGCATGTGTATGGTTGAGGACTGACAACCCTGCCAGAACTGACGGTTGCCCATGCTTCCCCCCCCCCACTATGGCAATAACTGCCCCAACTAATTCCTGGTGAAA
>LPNX010760241.1:315533-386345 GCA_001517045.1 Pseudotsuga menziesii | reverse complement strand
CCCCCCCCCTTTATCCTTAGGAAAGCATTCCCCCATCTCTTTAATGTTGCATTGACATATCTAGTTGTGGGTATTTTATTAAATGCATATTTACATAATGTAGAAATTATATTATGCCATCAATCAGCACAATAAACATCGGCATGGATTTTAATTGCTGAAACGTAGAACACTAAATCCATGGTGAGGCCTTTGCCTTGAGCTCCACACCATGATTTATTAATGCTATTTACATCATTTATAATTTAATGCAATTGGGATTGAAACTAGGGTATTACACCCAATCCTTTTTGTTGGAGTAACCACCATTGGAAAATCAAGATCAAAAGAAACTTAGATGAGATATAGGGCTAAGATCACATCTCACTTTTCCCATTAAAAAGCATTTAATAACTTTTTAAATATTTAATGCGAGACATTAATTACACACCCACCTTTTTAATCTCATTAGAGTCCCTAATAAACTTTATAACTCAACTTTAAATTTATAAGTGACTTTATCATTAAAAAGCAATCTCACTTTATAAATATAAGTTAGGGACCACATTTAAAGTGTCCTTGTCCACCCCAAGGAAAAACTAAATGGACAAACACTTCCTAGGTAAAATTGCAACACTCCATCTTACCAAGGAATGTGTTCATCACCACCCCCATCTTGTCTCTGAAATGAATATGCTTCCCTCTTCCAAAAGACTTTGTGAGAATGTTTTCTACCTGCTCATCAATAGAAATGTACTGCAATTCCACACCTCCTCTCTGAACATAGTCTCTAATGAAGTGATATCAGATCTCAATAAGCTTTGACCTATCATGAAATACTGAATTCTTAAAGAGCCTAACGCAATTCCTATTATCACGATGAATAATAGTAGGCCTCAACTCCTACCCAAATAATTGTACCACCAACTTGAGAAACCAAAATTCCTCGCAACTATCCTGATTGGATGTCATGTATTCATCCTCTTTAGAAATCAAAGCAATGGTCTTTTACTTCTGATTGAACCACAACACAACTGTTGACCCCAAACCGTAACAACAGTTGGAAGTGCTCTTCAAGTCTGAAGCATTTCCTTCCCAATATGAATCAGTGAAACCAAGAAATGCCACTCCACCTAACCTCCTGTAGGCCAAGCCATAATCTATTTTCCCAGCAAGGTATCTCAAAATGTCTTGTGTGACTTTCTAGTCCACTCTCATATGCTCCACTATGAACTTATAGAGAGTGTTCACCACAAAAATCATATTTGTCCTGGTGTTGACCAGATACATCAACAAACTAATAAGCTGACGATACAAGGTAGGATCCACCAACTTTCCCTCAAAAGCATGAAGCTTCTTCTAGTTGGTGATCATGGGTGTGGACATGTGCCGACACTCCTCCATATGAAATCTCTTTAGAACATATGCAACATATTTTCCTTACCCCATGGAAACATGTCCATCCTCATGCCACACCTCCAAACCATCTAACCTCTAATCCTTTATAGTTTTAGTCCCTTTCCCTTACAAAAATTTATACCCCAGCCCTAAACTTTAATTCATGTAACCCCTAATCATAACAATTAAGTACCCCTATAGTGGTCCCCAAACCATAATCATGATATCTTATAACATCTATATATTAAAACCACAAATTATTAACCCACAATCACTACAAGCATGATCATTCTTAACAATTTATCCTTGACCTTGGTAATCTCTAACTCCCACAATTCCTAATCTATAACATCTATATATGTTAACTTTTAGATTTCCTTAAACTTAAATTATATATCCTTAAACAGACAAAAACCTTGGAACACCTAAACCCACATAAATCATGGACTATGTAACTCCTAACCCTAAACCCATATAGCACCTAAATCCCTATCACTGTATAAACCTTAACCCTATGCCTCTAACTCTAATAATCCTCACATCTTTTAATGAATATATCCCTTATCTTAAGTTTATTCCTGTAATCCCCAATCAAAGCAGAAAGCCCATAAAATATATAATACCTAACCACCCCTATAACCCCAAACCATAATCTTTATCACCATTATAACCCATAAATACAACCTTGATAAAACTTAATCCGTATAACCTCTAACATATTTCCAAACCCCCTACTATTCCTTGAGAATTAATTAGTAAACATCTTATTGTCATGCCATATTTTCCTCGTAATTGTTTTCATACTCCTCATAGCGCTCAGTCTCCTAAATGAAGAAGACCATTGGTTTCTTCCTCTGGATCCGTACCTTTCTATCACTATTGATACTTCTCAGATATTCCAAGAGAATAAGTTCATTGGGAATGGTTTTTGATAGAATACAGTGTATCCTTTATCGTTGTGCATTTCCCTAATTCCACCATTTTAGCCCCAACTTTTACCAATCTTTGCCTATTACATCTGCTTCCTCTTCTCTTTGATTCTTCCCTAAATTTTCTTCTGTTCTCTTTAATATTCTCACATTTTATTCCTAACAATTTGGGATTTGATCATCTTAGAATTTCCTTCTGTAATAGCTCAACCTGGTTGCGCGAGACAAACCTTTCCCCTTTCTTAGCACATGTTTCCTCAATTTCATCAAGGTTCATCTCACCCAATTCCATTTCTTCATCTTCTTCCTCTATCATGTTAACAAATCCATTTTTCATGTCTTCAGACACTTGTTGTGAGTTAGCTCCAATAGGTGGCTATTCCTGCACATCAACACTTGATCCTTCATATTGTTGGTTTCATTCAGATTTAGTGAGCTTTCATACGTCAAGATTAAAACATCAAATCTATTTGAGGTATGTGAATTATCCCCCAAATACGAACTGACCCATTGCTTTCCTTGCTTCCTTCTATTGGAGACCATAGTGAAACCCTCACTATTTATCTCTTCTTTCTTTTTCTCCTAGGGTAGGTGTGTTCATAGGGAAATCCTGAAATAGATGGCCATGCTCATTGCATTTCCTACATTGAAATGGAATGTGCTCATAATCCAAGGGTTTCATCTAGTCTTCATCATACTAGGTGAGGTTTAATGGATTTTGGGAGATCCTTGGATATATCCATGTAAACGCATATTCACGCATACGAAGTGTATCTAATATTTTTGTTTGCTTTAATATATTGACAAAGTCTCCCAATGTATCACCAATGTCCTTCAATATTTCCATATCCCAATACTCGCATGGGAGTGAGTAGAGATGAATCGAAACTGGGGCCTTTTTCAAATCCTCTTGATTAGGGTTGAACATTTTATGCCATGGATTCTGAAAAAGCCTTATTGAGTATAAGAAATATGGACCTCCTTCAAATATCCTATCTCGATCTTCCAAATTAAAGAAGTCAATAGTAAAGAACCATTTGGAGCTGAGTTGTAGATCATAGTGTTTTTTTTGCTTCTAGACCCCATGTATCCATTTAATTAGATATTTTTTAGAAGGCCAGGTACCAAGAAACATACCAGTGAGTGTGATCCTACAAATGTTGAATCTAATATCGTTGTTTCTTAGATATTATTTGCATAAATGGGACCTGCGGAGATTTTTGGATGCAACACCTCGCTTTCCAGCCACCTCCCCTACCTTGTTGCCTTGACTACTCAATGGTCGACCCTGCTCCTCCCATCCCAAAACTAAAACCTAGATCGAACTTATCTTTCCCCTTACTCGTTTCCCCCAAGCTACCTTGCAGGGAGGGGATAACCCCCCCCCCATATCAACCTCCATATGGGGTGCACCTGCTGCAATATTGGCAAAATTGGCTTGATCCTGCGCAATGTACCCTGAAAACCCTACAAAAAACCCTAGTTACCTCATTTCTTCAATTCCTCTAGATCACCCTACGATCATTCTCTCAATCTGTCTCTCCTAACCATCTAGATGTGTCAACATTAAAATATATAAGGAAATAAAATAAAATACTAACAATTTCTACAATTAACATTTCAATTATAAATTTTTGCCTACCTCGTGTACTTGCCTAGATCATATGTAGCTCTATTTATGTTATTGTCAAAGTTGTTTAGGAGAGCTAGAGATAGAACATAATACAAAAATTAAGGAATCATTATCATTTAATTTTGATTAAAAACAAACATGTATTACTAACAAATAATGTATATATATTCATAAGAGGATAGATATTGTAAAATGTCAAACCTTGATAAAGGTATTCCAATCGTGAGATTTAGCCCCACCAAAATCACTTTGTTTTGTTACTATATTATTTATTTTCAAAGCAAAATCAATAGGTAATTTGATCTTCCACATAACCTCTTTTACAACATCACTCTCTTGCTCTATTAATAACCATGTAAGATTGGTCAAATTTCCATCACTATAGAAATTAGTCAAATCTTGCATTACATTGGCTTCTCAATGTCACTAATAACTTTGGAAATTATATCGTTGTTATTCCTCCCATCTATAAGTTTTCATAAGCATTATGTGACATTCTTTTCAATATGCATCATGTCAAAAAATGAGCTACTTGTAGGTGCTCATAGTATGGAAACCATATAAATTGAATGCAATATCATTTCAAACATCATGGAAACTCACCCTTACAACCTTTTAAATTCATTAATGGAGGAATATTTTTTTACCAAAGTAAATATAAAAATACAAAAAATAATACAAGCGACAAAAATGAACATAACTAAAACTAATTTCTCACCATGAATCTTATCAAATGCCCCCTTCCATAGTTGAAGTGTCATTATTCATGGTTTTTTTCCACTCTCTTTCTTCCTGTTAAAGATATTTTTTTTCATAAGTCGATGCCTATCGTCCAAGGGGGGGAATTCTTGAACTCATTATACACATCCTTTCCTAAACTTCTTAAATGTCAGATAATGTTCTTGGAACACATACTATACATGCATATTTACCCTTTGTTTGAATCCCTGTAAGTCATAGAATAATGTTAATAGAACGACAAAAATAATCAAGAAAAAAACTTAAGGAATAAATTATATAGAGTTGAGAATGTGGCGAACCCCCATTTAACAGATTCTGGACCAAGAGAGATTTTAGTCTTGGTCTGTCTCTTTCTACCCATAATAGGTATTGGTGCTTATCCCGATCCAATTCTCTTACAAATTTACATACCACAACCATGCACAAACCTTGACACATAATCAATTTTCCATGTAAGTAATATGTATTCCATGGAATTGAAATTTATTTTTGACCTATTGGTTCAGAGATGTTGTAAATTATGATGTCGGCCTCTAATTTTAAAATTTCATCTATAAGAGGCTAAAGATATGCATCCATGTCTGTAACTTGGTGCTTACCTACTTATTTGAAAATATACGTAATTAAGTCCTTGTAGATGCAAAAATGTAAAAAAATAATAATTAGCTATATGTTGTTAATGGTCTTAAAACTAAATGCCTTGAACAATTAATGATAGCATGCCATGCTTGTTCTTTATTGACATCCAAGGAGGAAGGCTTATTGTTTATACAAAAATTGGCCGATAGAGTAATTGGTTCTAATCTCTCCCAATGGTTTGATACCATCAACTACGTACCATTGAAAGTATAACATTACATGTTTCTTCTTTAAAAATGTGCAATCTTTCCTCAAAGCCCCTAAATGAAAAACCATACCATGCATTTGCATGACACTATATTCATTTCTTTGCGGTGCATGATAGTCCATAAATTGTGTTATGTTTTTGCACATAAATAATAGTTGGAAACATGGAATTATGGGGATGCGACAAATAACTATGCAAGGCACCTTATTTGTTACCTAATTAGTATGATATCTATTAATTCCATGGTCAAGGAATTCAATTTTATATGCATGTTGTCCATAATATATAATTTGATCATTAGGACATGAGTCAATTGTGTTATACGATATTCCTATATCTCTTAGAATGACACATATTTCTTTGTATATGTAAGGTAAAGTATTTGATGATGGTAGGAGAATATCACATAACAATCTACAAGAGAAAATAAATTAATATACTAAAAAATTGAAAATAAGGGCCTATATATTACAATCACAAATAATCACAAACAATTATATTATATACAAAAAAATCTTGCATACATTAACATCTATGTCATTCATGTGTTTGAAATACCAATGATTACCTTCAAGTCGACTTGCAACAAAAGAGTAGAGAAAATACTTTTGTCTATGAGCCTTTGTATAAGGTTGGTGTCCCTTATCAACAAGAGGTACATCATGAATATCTTCATAAATATCACCTGCAGTTCCATTCTCATCCATGGCAACAAATGTGTCATGAATCAGCCTATTTATCTCTTCATTATCAATAATATTAAGTTCATTTTCTTCCATAGTATTAGCTAGAATTCCATCACCCTCACCATCTCTACTACAAATTGTGGCATGCATAATTTCAAGCATCGGTAGTCTTTTCTTTGCAATAATTACAAAAAACATTACAAATAGTGTCGAAATATAAAAATAGTAAAACTGTTAGAAAATGATAAAAAAATTGTTTTATCTATCTTATGAAGGGGTAGTATTCTTTTCCACCTTCTAAGTTCCCATTCTCTAAGAAATGTTTCCCATATATTGACTTAACAACTCTTCTTCTCTAAGTTGAGGGGTGGCAATAGCAGGAGGGGTCTTATTGGACCTCGGGGGAATAATTGTGAAAATCTTCACCTTGGATTTGTGAATAGGAATAAATAATCAGGTTGAATGGTTAGCATTGATTACGTGATCCCAAATCCTTGCAGCACACCAAGTGAGAAAAGTTTTAATTTTTGAAGACTCCTTACTTTGTCATTTGCACTGTAAAAAAAAGGGCTAGGAAAAGATGAGGCCCTTATAATCAAAAACAGAGACAATTCTTCCAATACCTAAATGAGATAAAGGATGCATACTTATTCCATATTCGACTCCAAAACAATTCAAAGGATGATTCTATGGAAAACCAAGGAGAATTATTGTAGAAGGGGATATGCATTACCAAGGAAGGTTTACCATGGCACAAATGAGTCCCATAACCACCCACTCCACACATCAAGTGGTTTAATGTTTGAATACATCGTTATTAAATCCGCCAATTTATGCATGGGACGGCAAGGCCACCTATCCCATGAAAGTGTCCCGAGGCATATCTCTTGGCATATAGTTCCACTGTGTAAGACTTGTATGTCATACCCTCTATCCTATGTTCACATGTTGATATTAATGGAGAATGATACTCTTGTTGGGGAGGGAGTTCCTCATCGCAAAATCATGAAACGTCTTATTGCATTCAATCCTCATTGTGTTTTCACTTTGGTGGATTTTCTTGATTTAATGTTGGTTGTTTCAGATATCTATGGTTGCGAAGGTTTATTTTTCAGCCTCGAATATCTTGGGTGTTTTAAAAAGTCACATTCAAAAGTTCTATGGAGAATTCATCTTTCAGTTTCTTCCCGATAAGGCCTATAGATTGGAAGGGGTATTTTATAGAGTTCATTAGCATCCCTGACCAATTTCGATCCTTGAGCATATCTATCTACTGTTGTGAAGTCTATGACACTAGAAAACCTATTTTGGGCAATGTTGAGATCATAATGTTGTAATGTAAGGGGAATTGAGGGCCATTTGGGTCGAAAAATGTGACATCAAGGTTATGCTATGTAGGAAATCCATTATAAGGTCAAATCCATTATATTCTTCACAGTGAATTTGTTTAGTTGTATGTAATCAATACACAACCTGAGTGTACCATCTTTCTTCTTCACAAACAAAAATGGTGCTCCCCAAGGAGACACGCTCGGCCTGATATACTTCTTCTCCACGGGGGCTTCACTTGTTGACCAATATCCTATCACGTTAGTTCATATTGTGGGTTTTAAAATTGTCAAAAATCGAACCAATATATTGCAGGTATTAGGGGGATGAGGGGTTTAAGGTGGGGGGATAGGGTGGTTTATAAGGATTGGGGTATAAAAAGGGGTGGGGAAGAGGTTTTTAGTATTGGGAGGGGGTTTCAACAAAAAGAGTTTTGGTCAATATCTATCTAAATTAAGGGTATTCTTTAATATCCCACGATTGCACGTGCTATGTGAGAGGTTCACTGAGTGAAGGCCCCATGTTCTTCTCCAACAACTCTTGTAGTTGCATCTTCAGTTCTATTTCAGGTGTACTCATTCTGTATATAAGGGTCTTGGACACTGGTGCTGCTCCTGGCACAAGTTAAATTGTGAAATCAATGTCTCTCTTTGGAGGAATCCCTGGGATCTCATCAGGAAAAACATCCCTGAATTCCTGCAACACATGAAAGTCCTCCAACCTAGGAGTTTCATTCTCTATTGCCTCTAAAATATGAGTTGCATACAACTGGCAACCTTTCCTACGGAACTTCTTCAACTGCATTTCTAAAATCTGCCTTACAGAAATCACCTTTGGAATTCCTCTTACAACCCTTGAGTTTCCTTCTTTATCCAAGCACTCAAAATCCTTATTATAACAGTCAAGCTTTACCCTGTGAGCTTCTAACCAATCCATTCCAATGAGAACATCATAGGAACCAAGTGGTAGAACATTCAGATCGACACAAGTGACCAATCCATTCATGACCAATAGACATTTCTCCACCACTTCACTAACCTTTCTCTTAGTTCCAGTATCTAGCTAAACTAACCAAGATTTGCTATGCTTTAATTTCTTAAAAGCACAAATCTCCACTACTCTAGGATTAATTTAACTGTGATTAGAACCAGGGTCAATCAAAATAGAAATAGATTGCTCAACAATATTACCTGCAACTTCAACCACAGTTGACAGGTGATCTGCTTGGCGGTCCTCCAGTGCTGCATAAATCCTAGGGATGGCCCTTGCTACTTAACCCATTGTTTATGCTTCTTGAATGTTGTAAGCTGACCTTGCACTCTCATTCTTGAGTGGACAATTCCTGCGCATGTGGGGTCCTCCACATTTCCAACATTGGAGAGGTTCTCTATTCTATTGTGGATCTCTATGATTTTCTCCCATCGCTCTGGCTAGCTTCTTCTCAGCTTGTGATGGTTTCTTCTGCTGATTCCTGAAGTTAGAAGGTTTGAAACCTTTCTTCCTTTGGTCAGACTTCTCATTCTTCTTGTCCTTCCATGTCTTATGGTAATCAAGTTTTCCTTTGCTTTTCTCATAGCAATACTTAGCTTTCCTTATTGCTTCTTCTAGAGTTCTAGGTTTGTAAAATTCAATTCTGTCTTTGTAAGACTGAGGCAATCCACTTAGGAAACATTGGATTTTCACTTTTTCATCTTTGAATGTCCCCGGAAGCCCTCCTGGAGACATGGGACCTTTTATGGGAATCTCCCCTGGTGCTACTCCTGCTTCTTTCTAGATTAGTTGTTTGATGCCCGGATTTTATCTGTCCCTGGATGTCTGTCAAACTCTACAGTATAGCTGGATTTATATGATTTTGATCTTCTTAAGCCTTAAGAATCCTTTCATTGTCTTCTCTGCAACTTTGCAACTCCACCCTTAGGATCCTCATGCTGGCTACAATATCTGGGGGAGTCTCCTGATTTCTCCTCCCATTGGGCTATGTCTCATCATTTCCAACCCTGATATTTTCTCCCATAGCATCTTCCTCAAACTCATAGGGGTCTTGTGCATCATTTGTGTCATCGATTCTCATCTTGGCCCAACGAAGAACGAATTTTTGAAACTACTCTATGCAGAATGATACCTTTGAAGGTGACTATAGTTCTGCAAAATGTGTTAATAAACATAATTGTTAGCTGCATAACAATCTCATGAGTTCATAATTACTTACCTGCATTTGGAAAATACTATATTGACAACTTTGTCAAAACACATAATTTTATTTTCACCAAGAACGACGGTCTCAGGGGGACGATGGGGGTCAAGGGGGCTTGCCCCCTTGTGGCTTCCCTACGCCACTGCAGGGTAGGTCGAGGGCAGCGCCCTCATTTTTTTTTGTAAATATTTGATTTTCGCGCAATCTGGTGCATAAGATCGCTGCCATTTTTCATCTTTTTGGTCCCTGTAAATCCCACTGAAAACCTGCAGAAATTCTCTGATTCGGAGAAACTCATCTTTTCCACCTGATCAGCAAAACTTACCAAAGTTTTTCGACGTATTGGCTCGACTCACCTATTCCCTTCCGACACCTCGGCAAAGCTCCGGTTTCTCACCCAATGTTTCGGATGAACTTCAGACAACTCATTTGATCGAATCCCTTTCGAAGAGTCATCCGCTGCATCGGGTCATTGTTGACAACTCTTCCGACGTGTCGGGTGAGTCTTCATTTCTCTTTCAACACTTTGGTGGATCGATCTTCATTTCCCTTCTCACACTTCAGTGGATCGATCTTAATTTCCCTTCTGACGCTTTAGCGGATCGATCTTCATTCCCTTCCGACGCTTTGATGAATCGATCATCATTTCCATTCCGAAGCCTTATCGTATCGATCTTCTTTTCTCTTTCGACACCTTATCGGATTGATCTTCTTTTCTCTTCCGACGCCTTATCAGGTCGATATTCTTTTCTCTTTCGACGCCTTGTAGGGTCGATCTTCTTTTCTCTTCCGACGCGCATCGAAAAACTTATTCCGAGATGCCTCGGAAAGCTTCTCCCGAGTGACATCGGAAAAAATTTCCCAAGATTTCCTATACTTAGAAAATTAAAAAATTTCTTCTCCTCTTCGTCTTTCTGGCGCCGTGTCAGCTCCCTTCTAGAGAGCCTTGCCAACACCTCGGCTCCTCTCCAACAAACATCTTCCGATGATTTTGACACTTAGAAAAAATTTCAAAATTTTTCTTTCTGTTTTCCTTGTCAACTGGGTTTTGGGTCGTTAGCCGATGTATCGGCTCAACCCAGCCGAAACCATCGGTTCCACCCAGCCGATACCATCGGCCCCACCCAGCCAAGACCATCGACAAAACTCACCGCTTCGAGCCGATGAGTGAAATATTCAAACTTAGAAAATTTTCTCTCTACTTTGGTTTCTTTGTCGGATGGACTTGGCTAAGTCGTCTGACATATCGAATGGACTCAGCTAAGTCATCCAATATTTTCCATACTTAGGATTTGTTTTTGAAATTCCCCATGTTCGCTTGTGCTCAACAGGGGTTAGTTATGCCTCTGATAGCTTATTTCCTTAGCCCATAGAGGCCCAATATCGCAATCCTGATACCACACTATAACATCCCCAATCCTCCGACCGGCGAAGAGGACACTACCGTAATACTATCTACCCGGGAAACTAGCCCCATGAACATAAAATGAAATGCATTGAAGTACTAAAATGCACAGATGCATAAATGTTTAACACACAACTGAAGCAAATCCATTCCATTCATTCACATGTTCATTGTAATTCATTATCAAATGTAAATGCAGAGATTTAAACACAAGAATATGTATCTTATGAAGAAGCTTGTCCCGTAACCAGCTATGTCGCTGCAACGTTCCACCCAACCATAGGCTAGTGTGCTCCTTTATCTCTCGGCAACACTGCCACCCTCGAGTTGGGCATGATTCCCCAAGGAAAAGGAAACTAAGCAAGCTCACACATAGCCAAAGATATGTCAAAACTCAGTCAAGCCAAAGCTATGTTTGGGTTTAGCAGACTGCCAAGGGGTTTTCTAAGCTAGTGAGCTCAACCATAGAGCTATGGATAACTACATAGGATCTGACTTGGATGTCCCAACACGTACACACCCAACACAAGGAATCATCCCCTTATCTGTTGTACAATCCCTTAGCCTATGCATTCCCTTCCAGTGCTATTCAGGATGTGCAGTAATGAATAATCAGCCCTCAAGATCTCTCAGTGAGGTTCCTCATGTAGTAGGTTTATCAAGCAACTTACCTCTTCCACTCCTAACTCAGACCAAAGCACAAATGCATTCACAACAACATACACGATTTCTGGGTTGAGGGAAAATAGTTTAGCAACAAAATGAATTGCTAAGGTGGGTGAAAACAACCCCCTAATAGCAATTCATATCCCTGGGACATTTTGGCCCTAACGTGGCCAAAAATGAATTTAATACACAATAATTACAGTGCTGAGCGTAGACAAAAACATCCTAGAAGCTAAAATCAGAAATGGTAAGTGGGTAAAACAGCCCCAGGAGCCACAATCAATTTTTAGCTTGGAAAATGGTGGAGAAATGCAACGAAAATCGTGGGTAAGGAAACCAACCCACAGACCATTACAAAAATGAAGTTCTCGTCCTGAGGAAAAGGAAGAAATGACTGCCCACGTGAGGTAGAACACACACAGCAACCCAAAAACAAAATTCACACACAGAAAACTTCTTGTCGTTTTAGAGATCCCCAGCGTGGATGACTGATGATGAGGAAAACGCGCAGGAGCCCCAAATCATGAATGAGAATCACAGAAGGAAAACACGTGAAGGTAAGACAACTCCCAAGCTTACTGCGTGAGGAAAAATGGAGAATGTGGATGTATGGCCAAATGGGCATGCATTTTGGGTGTTTTCTTGCCCCAAAAGTCAAAAAAAAATTTCCCCGAAAATGGGTTTTCCCCAAATTCGAATTTCCTGCCCATACTCTTCCCATCCCCAACCAATTTCTGGCAGAATTAAATGATTGGGTGAATGAGACAAGAAAGGTAGTTGACAGTTTGATGGGTTCTCCCATTGACACTTGGCTTTTCCCCATTGGCCTCAAAGGTTAAATATTTCCCCCCCTTATCCTTAGGAAATCATGCCCCCATCTCATTATTTGTTGCATAGACATAGTTGGTTGTGGGTATTTTAATTAAAATGTATATTTACATGATGCCAAAATTATAATGTGCCGGATAGCACGAAATACCATCGGCAACGATTTTAATCGTCGGAACCTAAAACGTTAAATCGATGGTGGGGCTTTTACCTTTAGCTCCACACCACGATTAATTATAAGATATACGTCATATACATTTTTAACACCAACGGGGTCAAAACCGGGGTGTTACAATTTTCCTTGCTTGATTTAATGAATATTAGATAAAGGTGAGACAAGTTAAGCAAATAGGTTGCAAACTAAAATTATGGCTCTTCAATACTAATCTAGGGAAAATAACACAAATAAAAGAAAGACCAAATATTAGCAAATTGTCTAAACTATAGAGGGTAGGAAAAAATTAGTGAGTTTTCCCATCATAATGGCAAGTTCTATTATAGGGAAAAATCCCTAATAAATTAACGCTAATACTTGATCGATGTTGCTAGTAAATTCATCACCAAATCGTAGGCTCCTCATTCCTATACCACAATCCTACTTACACTCCACATATAATGTTTAACTTTACTATGGTCAAGAAAAATCTTTGAGAATTTTTGAACCAACTCAAAACTAAAAGTGTGGTTACTAGGCTAAGGAACTCTGATGGGGAATTACAATTTCTCTAGAATATCTTTCTCAATGGTCTTTTTCCCTTTTTCCCACAGAAAAACTCATGTTTATACACCGGGAAAGAAGTTAAAGTAGATGGGGGTGGAATTTAATGCATGTTTAGGTGTACAAATCCCATAATTTCTATTTAGGAGAGCACATTTAATGCACATTAAATATTTTTTCTTTTTACAAAATTGTATGCAAGTTCTCTTAACGAATTTAGTGGGCAGTTTATGAGTTGTTTTAAGAGAATTCACAGTCATGCCATAAACTTTTGAGAGATAAAAGAAACCTCGATGATCAATCAGTGGCCAAAAGGATGCACCTAAGAAAAGGTGACCAAATACAACTATAACACATGAAAACATGTTTTAAGTCTCTATGTAACCAAGTTTCTAA
The DNA here is from genome assembly GCA_001517045.1 of Pseudotsuga menziesii. Taxonomy (NCBI): domain Eukaryota; kingdom Viridiplantae; phylum Streptophyta; class Pinopsida; order Pinales; family Pinaceae; genus Pseudotsuga; species Pseudotsuga menziesii. The sequence goes on along the minus strand of LPNX010760241.1, from coordinate 372,596 downwards.
GCTTTATTATCATGGTCACATTTAGAAGTCCCTATGCCATAGTTGAATTGCACTAAGAATGGACGTCAAAAATATAATGGAGTGTTTTGGGGCATAATGAAGTTGATGGAGCCAAGGGATTATTCAATGGCACTAACAATTGTGTGAACTATACATATAGTTTTTCTTGTCTTTTTTTAGAGTTCCGCATCAATCATAGCTTGCACAAACAAGTATGTATACATCCTTCTTGGAAGGTTTTTGACAAGATACACAATTTAGGTAGATGGATATGTAAGAAGGTGATCATGTGAGGTTTTGTGTTACACTCTATAATTTTAGTTAATTGACTCAATTCAAAATGATGTGCAATGGTCTTCAAGACAAAATTGAAAAGATTTGTTGTACTTTTAATATGTACTCGTCAACTTAATCATCATTTGGGCATTTGGGCTCAATGTACCTTTTTACCTACCAATATGTGTTTATTCCATGATAATAATGTAGAATGAAGATGACAAAAATTCCTTAAAATAATTTGATCTATGAAATATTTAAAGGATAATAATGCTATGATATACACATATAATGAGATAAACCATAATACATTTGTTATCTTACCCTACTACTACAAATGTATATTAACAAATCAATATTATAACTCAATTATGATAATAATAGAGAGGAGACACTATGTACATAAGATTTCAATTACGGAATATGAAGTATGCTTGTCTAATGTCAAATCAATATAATTTATGTCAATAATATGAGATTTGTAAGCTAAAAAGCTAAATAAATCTTTTAAAAGAGCATATAATATAATACAGAAAACTATGTTAAATAAGTTATTAAACAAAGAAATACATTTACATTTTGTTAATAGTTCATAAGCCTAGGTTGATTAAAAATAATAATAATAATAATGATCATGCAAAACTATCCTCCCGAAAGGACAAATTGAGTGACTCCTCTCTATAAGCCATTTTCCTTTGAAGGGCAACTAGAAGATCATATGTACCAGCAATAACAGCAGTCACGAGGGCTTCATTATATCACGAATCCTGCAAGTGAAAATAACACCGTTGAGCTGGGGCCACTATGACAACATAATAGTTGCAAATGTAGTATGATATATGGTGTGTACAAAGCATGAATTCTCGTTCTTATCAAAACCAACCCAACGGTGGATAGATGGCAAAAGATTTGTGACATATGATTACTTATGTGGACTGCCTGTTATTTTAGATATACAAACAATGGGTTCATCAAAGTTTAGTTTTTTTAATGCAATCCATGAAAATTCCATGATGTCTAGTTCTGGCATTCGAATACAACACGATAAACAGAGATGAATTTTCCAATGGAATTTAGCATCCACAGATGGAAATACACATATATGGATTAATAGCAAATCACTTTTGAATACTTTTCTAATGGAACCAGAAAACGAAATATCATTCGGAATGGGAATGGGAATTGGATTTGGATGGGAAACAAATCAGTGACAAATAGTATCAGTTGGAATCAATATCAACACTGCATAAAACCCGAACAAATAACATGTACTTCAAGAAGTTAACATGTATTATTTTTATGAGCACTTCCTTGTTTCCAGGACCAGTGTTTGTAAATATTTACAGTTTATTGCAGTAATAGAAGGAACCTTTCTGACTTACCAGCATAGCTCCATCTAAAAGGGGATCTATCAAGCACCCAAAGGGATCAAATATCTCAAGGTGTAAACCTTTTTTTAGAGTGAAAGTGTTAACCAAAATGTGTAATCCAATGTTTATGGTTTTAGTTTATCTAATTTATATTGTTTTATATATATGCAATTTTAAATAATTTAAATTTAATATAGACCTATATGTTATTTTTAATAATATTTTATTATTTTTATAAAGGATGCGTGTCAACTCTAAGATGAGCACGGAAGGAGTTACACATCTCTCCCATATTGGGCTGTATAATGCACCTCTTTTTTTTTTCAAGTGAAACAATGTAAAAAAATAAAAAGTAAAATATAAATCAATTTCTTAGGTCTAAATCTCTATCAAATAAGACATAGATGTAAAAAAAAGGTTTGCATTTTTAAGGATTTGATCCCTATTCATGTATGGTAGATTCTGGTTTAGCTAATATTCATAGTAAACCTTATGTAAATGTGTATTATAATATAAATTTTTAAAAAAATTATAAATAAATGTTATTAATAACCATTTAAATATTATTCAAGATTTTAGACTTTTTTGAATGGATAATAAAATTAATACCCTTCTCTACACCTTCAAAATTAGCGAGCTCATTACAAACAGAACCAAAAATATGAAGAGTTAGATTTTTTTCTTACCAAACTTTCACAACTAATACACTCTTAGAGACAAATCCAAAGATATGAAAAAAGTTAAAAATAAATTCAAAAAAATATTCTATTAATGGTCAACATTAATGACTTGTTAAACAGTGTATCAATTAAATGTAGTGTACTGTGTACAATAGATGCTTTACAAGTTGGCGAACAATATTCAACATACAGCAGAGTAATAAATGCTATGGCCTTTACATTGTGGGTCGTTGGATCTCAACCTCCAAAGACCCACATTGCAGCTTTCGCAACATTTATTACTTTGCTATACTTAAAATATTTTTTACCTTACAAGTTGGTGCAATAACAAGATTACTGCAAATCGACGTCAATGCAGCAAAGTACAATAAGTAACGACGGACAACAATGAGAAACTTCCCTCAAATATTTACAGTGAACATAAAACACACTTGCTCATCCTCGTAATAAGAAACCATATTTTTTCTTAAAAAACGCTCACTATTTAGATAATAATGTCAAGATCAATCGCAAAGGTGTTTTATTTTTAAATTAAAAGAAGGTTTTATAATATATAAATGAGTACAGTTTAACACTGTTTTAATTCAGATTTATTATTATTATTTATATTTTAAATTTAGTTAAAATTTATAAGAATTAATTATTTATATTATTATTTATATTTTAAATTTAGTTAAAATTTATAAGAATTAATTATTTATATATATAGAGAGAGATTAAAGCTATAAAAGACATTGAAGACATTGAAGACATGAAAATATTGAATCTTTTTATATATTCAAAAATATAATTTCAAAATAACTTATATTAAAAAAAATTATAAATAATCAATATAATTTTTTTTAATCAACTTTTAATGATTAGCTATTTATAAAATCATCCACAATAAAAAAAACATAAAAAATTAAAATTAAATATTTTAATTTTTTACATTCTCATATATTTATTAATTTTAAAAAAATGTTTTTGTTATGATAATGATGATGATGGTTAACCTCTACTAATTGGTCAATCTAACCTTAAGAGAAAAGAAAGGAATTATTTGGATTAATGTATAACTTTAAATCTCTATGCTCAAAAAACTTAAAAAGAAGCATTCCTAAGTCACCATAGTTTTGACATGTCAGAAGGTTGCTAAGGAGATTTATATTGTAACAAAAATTATGAAACTATTATCTATATCTTTTACATCCATGGCTTTTTAAAACTTGTACGGCTTTTTAAAACTTGTACCTAGTCAGAGAGATACTCTCAATGGAGGGAAACCCCATTTCTATTAAGAGAATAGGATAGATATACTAATTCATAAAAATAAAAATAAAAATTACATATTTTAATATTTATACATTCTCATTAAACTAATGTTCTTTTTTAAGTTAGATTTGTGTTACCATTCAAACAGAGAAATTAACAATAGAAATGCCTTGAGCAACCCTCCACATAGTGGAAAACAAACCCAAACATATACACCATATTAAAAACCATTAACCCCTACCAACCACTAAGTGTAGAAACTAAGAAACCCAAAATTACAGTACCAAGGCCTACTACAATATCATTCATATCCATGTGACTAGACATTCTAACTATGGACAAAATGGTTCTAATTATCATAAATCCTGAGAGAAACTAGTGACGAGACCTGGTTTCCACCCGGTTGAATTGCCATCCTTGAGCTCAAAGGGGTTGTCACTGTGCTCCTAGATGCTAGCGCCCTTGATATGATCTTGACACCAAGTTTCCTAGTAATTGCATAGACCTTCAAATGCATTAGCCACGTGTCTATGTGGTGCGCCTTCAGGAGTTGACCCATATCAACTTCCTCCCCCTTCCCCTTGTTTCTATCAACCAACATACAAGTCAGTAGACATTTCACAACCCAAAAGGACTCCATCGATCGTTCATACAAAGAAACTAGTGCCCTGCTGCTACGTGAGTCATGTATCTAGAGAGCTCCTCTTATCATTTTAATTAGGATAAAAAAAGATAAAAGAGTTAGAGGTGAAAGAAAATTAAGATATTATAAGGAGGTGATAAACCCTAATCTAAAAGATCAAAAGTGTCTCTCAATTTTAACTAGTGTAAAGAAAATCGAGGTTGATAAAACAATAACAAGCTTTCATAAGATTTAGAGTGAAACAAAAGTGATGGAGAATCTGATGGAGCTATAAACCACTCTATGTTTATTTATGTTTGATGTTGAAAATGTTGTGCATATTTGCTAAAAAAGTCTTTTTTAGTTGTCTCACAACTCTAGCTAGATCATTGGCTTAAGGAAATCCAACCGCTTGAGGGTTGGTGTGTCCTAAACAAGATGCCATCCTCAAATAATATTGATGGCTTAAATTCCTATGAGTCATTGTTTCTTAAACCAAGTCACAAAAACATTATAGAAAACAAAACAAAACAAAAACTTTTTTTAATTGTCTCACTAACAAATTTAGTTTAATACAAATCCATATGTAATTTCTTTTCATATTATTTAATCAATAAGAATGTTTATTTGATCAAATGATTATTAAATATTTAATTATTTTCCATTACTTTCTTATTTTTAAATTGAAATACCTCAAAAAATAATAAATATTTTTTTAAATTAATATATAATGTAAAACATTTTTATCTTATTTATAAATATAGGAATGTAAGTAATATTATCAAGTATTAATCATTAAATTAAATTATTATATTTATAAATATATTTTTTATTCTATTTTTTTTTCCAAGAAAAAAAAGCGTAATTTTATTCATCTTTCGAGATCAAAATTACATTCAGTATATTCACTTCCAGGTGAATTCCAGATTCCAAAAAAATGGATCCAATATTTAGACTCCCAAGTCTTCTGTAAAAAACAAAAAAAAGCAAACACATATGCTTTTGACCAAATTTCTATATAGATCATTACATAGTATCATATCAATCAGTTGATTTTCACAGCCAGCAAAAACCAATATTATGAACTGTTGTGACAGGATCTGTCAATGAGAAAAGACCATTTCGGTAACCAAAACACAGCTGATATATATAAGAGTATACACATCCAGCATGCAGTAACAAAAGTATGAACCCGCTGTGAATTCCGACTGCTAACGAGAACACAAATTGATAGCAACTGTCATATATAACATATGTATGAACCCACAGCATACATATCGAGCATATACATCGCGCAGTTAATATGAACCCACTGTGAAATCCAAAAAACTGTCAATGTGAAACTGATAGCAACTGTCATATATATGCTAGAACATATGACTAATAAAAACATCAAAATGTTTTAGCTATATACATAGATCAAATATCAACCCGCGACTATAAAACAGCCACAATGAAACCATCAAAAAGAAACTGTCATCTCAAATGATATCAATGAAAAACCCACTCAAATGTTATCAATGAACGGCCTGTGATAAAATGTCTGAACAATTCCTGCATTAGATTCTTTCACCAACCATGTGCCCATTTCCATCCGGAGCCCTTCCTTGGAAGCTTTGTCCGCTTCCTGGTTAATTTCCCTGTAAACATGTCGGCACTAAAAGGAGTCAAATCGAAGGAGGAGCTATTGAATGGAAGATATAATATGTGCTAATCTCAAATGCCTACACTCTTGTGTATGATTGATCCATTTTATAACATTCAAAGAGTCCCCAAGAAAATTAAGTGCAGTGCACCCTGTCTCCAATGCAAACATCAGCAGCAATTTAAGACTCATTAATTCAGCAAAATTATTTGTGCCTTCCCCCAGCCCCAAGGACATAAAAAAGAAATGAGAGTCAGTTAAGAACAAAACTGCACCACCGCCACACATATTGTTCTGGGATGCCCCATCAAAGAAAGCCCACGGAAGAGATCTATCTATATCCAATGCTAAAATCCTTCGATCTCTACCAGCCCTGATATGTTCCAGGAAATAATTGAATAGACTCACTGACAGAGTACCAGTAATAGCCGGAGTGCAAGAAACATCTTTGAAAATAGCCTGATTACGAGCCAGCCAAACCCCCCAAAGGACCAGTAAAGGTAATTTACGTTGTTTCTAGTTTGATCTCCTCCACCAAGAATGCCAAGCTTCCCCAACAGTTCCCCCTTCCCATTGACATTTAAAACCAAACAAAATGGAAACTTCCTTCCAGACATCAAGAATGTAGGAACAATTAAGGAACAAGTGCAGAGTAGATTCCAGCTCCCTTTTACATAAAACACACCATCCCGGGCCCTGAAAAGAGCGCTTCTAAAGAACGTCCCATGTTGGAGCCTTATTATACAAAACACACCACATAAACATCTTGGTTTTGGCTAGGCATTTAAGCCTCCACAGTGGCCTCCACCACCATACTGCTTCCCGTTGGGCCAACCCTGTACAAAGAGCTAAATACCCTGCCTTAGGACTGTAAACACCCCCCGGATCAGTCTCCCACACCAATGTATCTTCTTGATCCGAGAGGATAATGTTAGCCCGCACCAATTCCCGAAGATATAGATCCAAAATACCAGTCTCCCTTGCCCCTAGACCAAAAGAACCAGCCCTTTTCCATATTTGAATCCACGGTTCATTGTGCCTTGGAAAAGCTAAATGATTAAGCATGATTACCCCTTGAAGACCTAACAACTCTATTACATCAGGAGGAAGAAGGTGTTGTTGAAAACTGCCCATCCATGGGTCCCTACCAATCAAGACACTTTCCCCGTTACCCACATCCCAAACCAAGTTGTTTTCGATCAAATCAAAAGAGTTAACAATTGCTTTCCAAATCACCGAGCCTCCTACATGAGACTTCCTAGGATTTCTAATCCAATCCAGCAGACTCTCTCCATAAATATACTTCTGTTTTATCACCTGGGTCCACAGGCTGGAAGATTTCAACAATCTCCACCCTCCCTTTGCAACCAAAGCTTTTGAAAATAGAAAAATATCCTTAAGACCCCATCCTCCATATCCTTTTGGAACAGCAATCCTTTTCCAGTTCACCCAAGGGGTAGTCTGATCTTCTTTATGTCCACTCCAGAGGAATCTAAAACAAATCCTCCTAATCCTTTCAAGGATCCCTTTCGGTATCCAAGATAAAGACATCCAATACACCGGAATAGCTTCCAAAACAGCTTTGACTAAAACTAATCTGCTAGCTCTAGAAAGCCACTTGTGACTCCAAACCATCAGGCATTTCTCAACCTTTCTAATCAACCAAAACCAGTCTTGTTTCCGATAATTGTTTTCTTTCAATGAAAAGCCAAGATATTTTATTCCTTCCTCCAAACCTGCTGTAGAAAATGGAAAAAACCTCAAGAGTTCAGTCTCCTCTTCAGGTCTTAACATATGAATAGTCAAAGAAGATTTACCAGCATTTATCTCCATTCTAGTGGCCTTTGAGAAAAGATCCAAGATCTCCACAAGAACCTTAGATTCTCCTTTAGTACCAGAGCAGAAAATCAGTACATCATCCACAAAGAGTAGATGTGTAATGTCTAAATTTGGAGCTAACTGAATCCCAGTAAAATGACCTTCCACTCGAGCTCCTCTTAAAGCCCTGCTTAAACCTTCAGCAACCAAAAGAAAGAGGAGCGGAGACAAAGGGCATTCTTGTCTCAGCCCTCTCTCTACATGAAAAAAGGATGAAGCCGCTCCATTGATCAAAATAGAGAAAGAAACAGTAGTTATACAAGACATAATCCATCTTATAAAATTGATGCCAAAACCAAGATGTGTTAGAAGCAACCTCAAATATATCCAACTGACTCTATCATAGGCCTTAGAAAGATCAATTTTAAGAATAGCCCCCTTCATCCTTCTAGCTTTAAGACTGTGAAGTCCTTCCTGAGCCATCCCTATTGCCTCATGGATCTGACGACCTTCCAGAAAACCAAACTGTTCTGCAGAAATATGTTCTGAAAGAATAGCCTTCAATCTTACCGCAATGACTTTTGAGATAATCTTGTACACACAATTGCACAAAGAGATAGGCCTGAAGTCAGTTAGAGTTCTGGCATTGTCGGACTTTGGGATGAGAGCTATGAAAGTAGTATTGAAACTCGCCGGAATCCATCCAGATGACCTAGAATCTTCAATCACCTGCAGCAAATCCATCCCCACAATATCGAAGAGAGCCAGAAAAAAAATCAATAGTCCATCCATCTGGCCCTGGACTTTTATCTTTCTGAAAACTTCCCATAACCATCTTAAGTTCCTCTTCCGAAAGAGCCATCATAAGGTCCCCATTGCCCTCCTCATCCACGAAACGAGGGAACATCTGTGCTAGTTTAATAACCTCTGCAATTGAGGCCTGAGCTGGTGCTTTGAACAATTGTTGAAAATGATTCACCCCACATCTGGCCTTTTCATCAAAAGAGACATATGAAGAACCCTCCTCATCCTGCAAACTCCAAATAGTATTTGCCACCTTCCTACCTCTGGCATAGGCATGAAAAAACTTTGTGTTATCATCTCCACTCTCCAACCAAATCGCACAACTTTTAATTCTCCACGCTTCCTCTTGTTCCAACAAAAGAGAATTGTGCCTGCCCTCCAGCCTAGACAAGATCTCTTTAGACTCATGAGTTAAAAACCCACCTCCATCTCCTTCATACAACAGTAGGAGAGCTTCTTCAATAGACTTCAGCTCGGCCTCATCTCTTTTTCTCTTTGTTACAGCCCACTCCTTGATATACACCTTAAGACGTTTAATGTTGTCTACAAACTGTAAAGCAGCCGACCTGTCATTTGCCCTCCCAATAGGATTCCAATGAGAAAAGAAATTAATTTTTGAAAGACTCTTCCTGAAGCCAACATTTATTAAATTTTAAAGGGCTCGGAGGATTGCTTGGCCCCTTTTTAACTTCAAAAAAGATAGGGAAGTGATCGGAATGACCCCCACTGCCCACCCATTGTTTTACCAAGAAAAAACTGTCCACCAACTGCTCTGCTACCAAGAATCGATCAATTCTTTTAGCCAACCTAGCATCCCCACACCGATTATTTCTCCAAGTCGGTTTTAATTTTACAGGCTCAATATCCAGCAATCCCTTCTCCATCAATTTTTGCACAAAAAACCTCGCCAAAGAGTCAACCTGGGCATGGGGACCCCAAACCTCATTATGCCCCAGTGAGAAATTTAAATCACCTCCCAGCACAACCGAATCACCCTTAACCATCGGATTTTGAAGCAATGATTCCCAAAAGGGAGCTCCGTTAATATAAGGACCATAGATATTAAGCACTGAAAGAGAAATCCCCAATTATTCAGAAAAAACTTCAACACCCAACACTACCTTTGATCCCCAAGAGTTAATCATCTTCACACAACTATTTTTCCAGCCCACCGCCAGTCCCCCAGATCTACCTTTTGCATCCAAAGTCACAAATGACCACCCAGGAAACCAGCTTTCCAACTTCCCCTGAATCACCACTCCTACACCTAAAGTCTCTTGTAGCATTAACACATCAGGATGCTCAAGAGTAAGCACCCTCATGAGGGCTGATTTCTTTCCAGGCCCAGCCAGCCCCCTGCAGTTGAATGACATTAACTTCATAATCGACCTTTCTTCAAGGCCATCTCCGCTCTAAGGGCCTTTTCAATCGAAATTTGTGTTCCTCCCAGCAGATCCTCCTTGGCTCTGGAATGGGCCTTTGATAGATTAGTCTTATGACCTCTACCTTTTCTCACAGACGAGGAAATCTTACCCAGCCCCGGAATAGGTTTATGGGATGATCTTAAAAAATAACCCGACTCCATAGTGTCTGGAGGGGAAGGACAGGACTCCTCCGAACAAACAGGTGCAGGATTCACAACAGCAGGAGGGGGAACTTCCAAAGAAAAAGGTTTGACATGATCAGAAACAGAAATGACATCAACTGGGTGGACAGGATCAAAATCAGAAATGGTAGCAACGGGTTGAGAGCCCAATCCCGAAAAGACCTCATCAGAGACAATGGGCAAATGAAGGTCAGACTGCCCCGAAAGTGAAAGCTTCCTCAAACCATCAATCCAATCAAAACCAAGAAAGGAAACATTGTTCAGAAACAGATTAACATTTGATAACAAATGTAGATTAGGGTTACCAGGACCAGAGGGTTCCCCATTAGCCGAGTCTTCTACCAAATAATTCTGCACTGTCTGATCCATAGTCCAGGCTACGACCACCCCGGGAACAGGAACAGCCAAGTCTTCAAAAGGCAGATCACTGTCCAGTTCATCCGCAGAGGACTGAGAAGGGCCAAAAACCACATGTGGCAGTTCAGAGGGTTTGTCAGAAGTATCCCAGTCACCTTTCCTGCGATTACCATTATGAGACCGCACCTGCAATTTGCATGACGCCGCCGGGTGCCCATAGACATGGCACCGTCTACAACGAAATGGTACATTCTCATAATCCAATATCTGAGTAATGGGATCTGGTCCCCATTCCAAGATAATAGATTCTGTCAAACCCTCCCTGATATTCAAGTTCACCTGAATACGAGCCACCTTTTTCTCCTTTGTTTCGAGAAAGGATAGATCTGCCTCCAAAAAGGTTCCAAGGATATCACCAATCCTCCGAAAATGATACAAATCCCAGAAATGTAGGGGGAGCGCTGGTAATTTCACCCAAATAGGGATTACGTCCACCCTCTCTTTGCTGGCATCAAAAAGGGGGTTCCATGGCTTCATGAGAACAGGAGAATGATCAATATGCCAACATTTGGTTTGAAGCCATCCAGAATCCTCCTCCTTCTGCAGATTTATGGCAAACCAGCCTCTGTTCAACATCTCTATCTCTAGGACATATCCAAAATGTTTGCCCCATGAAACCGCAGCCCAATCCTGAATAGTCTTTTTAGAAAAATTGCGCCCCATCACCCTCCCAACCAACGTACATTTCGCCATTTTCAGAACGTTGTCCCAGGATAAATCTTCTCCAACCGCATAATTCCGAACCAGCTTCTTCTTGATCCAATTCTTTCGACGCCCCTTCGAAATACCATGAACCCCAACCTATTTTACTGCCGGAACACCCGCATCCCCTTGACAATCATCCGAGGGAACCCAATAGGGAGAGCCACACCCACGATGCTCCGCAGTAGCCAACGGCACCCTCAAGGCCTCCTCCGAGTTATCACCACTTGAACCCTGACCCTGCAAAATCTGACCAAAAACCCCTCCTACAAACGCCCGAGCATGGCCAACATCAGACACAAACCCTCGCTGAAAAGAAGACGGCGATAACCCTAAATTCTGCAAAGACACCCCCTCATCCGACCAGCTTGAGGGCCCCAACACACCATCAGGCCACTGAAAATAGGATTCCATAGCCGGAACATGGTCCACCGGCGAAGAAACAAGAAAAGTAGACGGTGATGAAAAGTCTTCCAGCCCTAGCGGCTTATTAACCGAAACCTGTTCATCCAGACCCAACCTAGGGATTTCCACCAGATGCTCCAAAAAACCTCCACCTGGCACCTCCCAGATGTCGGTACTCTCCAGCCTGTCACTGGAGTAATCAACTACCTCCAAATCCTCCATTAAGAGAACCGTGGCAGCCAATCAACCCCACAAAATTCTCCACACCTCTATAAAACCCTAACCCCAGGACAGAAAGCAACAAAACCACGACCCAGTCCTCAAAAAACAGCACAAGTCTACAATCACCTGGCAGCAATCCGTCTATCTGCTCACGACCAGACAATCTCTGCCAATGAACGAGGTAAAACAAGGATTACGTTTAATCAAGAAAGCTCTCTCGACCAGCTCCCTCCCCTCTTTTTTATTCTATTTATTAAGGAGGATAGGTGTATTTCTCTTAGAATTTTGGGGTGGACTACTATCTATGTTTTTCATATATGGATCAAAATGACACGAGTGTATTGTCTATATTGATATATTGATTTTATGAGTATTGTCAAAAATTTATAATTAACAATTTCAAAGAAATCAGAAATAGCTTAGTTAACATATGCCAAATACAATTCATGATAGTCTTAAAAAAGTTCAAATTATTTGATGATTACATACAACTATGAACTTAACGTCAACTCCAATCATCCAATCATGACTTTTACTTCTTATATTAACTTTTAAATTAACTATTAGATATCTCAATGTGTAGAACATGTGTCTCTAGGCATATTCTTAACATATTATAGTGCAATATTATTAAGTATTAATATTAAGTATTAATCATTAATTTAAATTATCATTATTATAAATGTATTAATGATAAAGTTTACCCTTTGCTTTCCAACTATATTGAAAATATTTACTGAATAAAATGTATTTAAATAAATTCAATTTTGAGAAAAGAAATTATATTGAAAATATGTTAATGAATAAAATGTATTTAAAAAAATACATTATGAATAAAATGTATTTAGATTAATTGAATTTTGAGAAACGAGGACTTTATTTGGATTGAAAATAATTAAATTTCATTTTGGTAATTTATTTTTTTCTACTAAATATTTTTATCTTGATAGAAAGATATCTTAGAATTTTGGGGTGGGCTATCATCTATTATGAATGGATAAATGGTAGGTTATGAATGGATAAGTGGCCCTTAACTTGTTTTCTTGTGGTACTTCCACCTTCACCATACACAAATTAAGTAGTTGTGTTAATATGTTATCTTAATAAAATCTAATTGTAAATTTAGCAACAATTATATTACTAGTACACCCACATAGTTTGTGGTTGGATCAAGCCGATAGTGTCAAATGGTTGATAGATAGTGATGGAATAGAAGAAAGTTTGATTTTTTTTTTAATTCCCCGTATACTTTAGTTAAACAGGTTCAACTTTGAGTTATCAATGTCTAGCTACATGTTATCACTTACATTCTTCATGTTATCAATTTATCAATTTATAAACTATTAGTTGGTTTATATATATATATATCTCATATTCCTCTAGTTATCTTCCATGAATTGTAAATTATCCATTCAACAACTATGAGTTTGTTGAGGCCTGGAAATTCGCAAGCGACAACAGTAAGGGATTCTCCCCAATCAACGTTCCCAACTAGCCCGTTGATCGTTTGGTATAGGGAATCCGTCCGGTTTGCGGTCCGACTACCGTAGGTCAAAGTAACAAACAAGGGTCTTACCGGTTGCGGCCCAGTCCACCGGAATTTGTATTTTTGACTTAAGTATGAAATGCAAATTGCTAACTAAATGCAGGGTGGTGAAGGATGCAAGGAGCATTCACAAAGTGATGCGCAGGTTCTTACCTCTCGTCTTAGGCTCACCATGCATCTGAGACACTCATGCAGAAATGAAAAGACTATCGTTCTAAATGCATACCTATCTATCTACCTATCCTATCCCCGGGGAGCCACATTGTGATTAACATATATGAGTAATGTAGATGTGCATGCGTAATAAAAGAAATTACAGATAGCTGGCATTATCTTTTACACACATGACAGCGAAAAATATTACACAACCAGATAGCTAATTGTTTATGACAAGCATACATTACTCATGGTAGAGATTTCAAAAAATAAATCAGAAATCATTAAACAAAGACATAGGTCATGAAGTTAGAACGATCTCACGATTCATGGATATAATGCTGAAAAACAAAGTAGTTCATCTTTCGATTATCCATGTCAACACATTTGAAATCCCACCGATCTTCTTTCCATAGGCAAACTGTAACTTTATATTGCAAAAGGAAGTAGTTCTTCTTACAATAACTTTCCAGTCTTACTGGGGAAAAAAGCCCCTTCTCTTCTCTACGTTTCCTATTTTTATACAAAATGCAAAAAGTGGTTGGGCTGCCCAAAGTGACCTTTGGGCTTCCCAAACCTTTAGTCTTCCCAACGTTTCATTTTTTCCAAAAATCCTTTTACAAACTTATTAAATTACAGCAGAGTTGACCAGTCCTCTTGTGAAGAGGGTTCCGCTTGGTTTCCCAAGAATTTCTTCCACGCTGCTGTTTCAGCAGCGAGATCTTCAAACGAGCTCGGTTCTAAAAACTGAATGTTCAGCTCGAACTTTTCAGCCTGGTTTCTGATGGCCTCTACCCTGGCCGTGTTCAATCACACCTGTTCTTCTAAGAGCTGCACACTGACGGCTATATGACATATTTCATTTTTCAGGATTTGGTCATCAATAGCTTTGATGCATTGTACTCTGGCTTCTTCATCTTGCTGTCCTTTCTGCAACATTTCTACAAATGCATCATGATCAGGGAACTCATATAGCCTTTTCTCGGCTTCTACCTGACATCGGTTGTAGGTAACCAAGGCGCTCCTGAAGAATTCTGCGCAGGCTTCCTTGGTCTTCTTGACTGTTTTCTGGAAGTCTTCTGCAGTATTGATGGCGAATTCTATCAGATTGTGGTCCCGTTTAAGGGCTTGTTTATCCTTGGATGGTAGTTCAGATGGGGCTTCCTCATCGTTCTCCACTCTGGCTATCCTTGTAGTCAGTACTTCGAGGATGTCTTGGGACCTGTCAACAAAATAAGAAGCGGTTTCCACAATTTCTTCCAGTCGGCTATCAATCTGGAGGACCTGGCATCTTTCTTCTTCTAGAGCAGTTTGCAGGTGTAGCACTTTAGCTTTCTGAGCCAGGATGTGTTCTTTAACCGGCTGTAGATCAACCTGTTGTTCCTTTGCTGCTTCCAGCTGCTCTTTCAGTTCTTTAACGTATGCGGTATTGGACTCATAAATAATATGCTGATGCGCCTCTAGGTCTTCTATCTTTGCCCTCAACTGCTCCTTTTCATTCTTTAAGTCTTGAATTTCCTGCTGTGCACTTTCCAGAGCCTTATGTGCTGTTTCCTTGGCCTGTGCTTCTGCTTGGATGGCGTAGAGTTCACTCTTTGTGGCCTCCATTTCTCTCAGCACATGTTCATATTTTCTCTTAAGTCTATTGCCTTCTTCCCTTTCTTTTCTCAGGGTGTCCTTAAGCTGAGAGGAGGTCTTTTTAGAGGACTCTATTTCAATCATCATTCTGTCTATGTTATCTTCTGAAGCATGTATTGCTGCAGTCCCGGCCCCTATAGTAAACCTTGGATCTACATCTGTTCCTACCATCATGACCTTATCTGTTATCATTTTGTTGGCCATCTCTTCTGCCCCTACCTTTCTTTCTGTTCTCCTCATTATCCTTTTAGTAGCCCTATCATAATATACGGTGCTGAAATCAGGGACTTCTTCCCCTTTTTCCTGTACGAAGGGTACTAGCTGAATCATAGGGGTAGCAGCTACAATGGTAGTGGGCACTTGAGGGATCTACACCTCTGGGTTTTCCTCTCCCTGACTCTACCCTGATGGTTCGGGAGCTTGCTGTTGCGTCAACTTTATATGTTCAGCCTCCAGCTCTCGCCATTCTTCGTCTAGCTTTTTCTGGGCTTCTTCGGCTGCTTGCCTAGCAACTTCTTCTGTTTCTCTGGCTGCTTCATTGGCTCGTTCAGCTGCTTCCGAGGCAGCTTTCCTCTTTTCTTCTTCTCCCTTTCGCAACCATTCTGCAGCTTCATCTTCCAGCCTCTGAGCCTCTTCTCTTATCCTTGTGGCTGCTTCTTCAGCCTTAGCTTGCTCGGCTTTATCTTGTTCAGATCCCTTTCCACCCTTGGTGGCGTTTTTCGGTTTGAATCTCCTACTAAGTGCAGTCATGTTTGGTGCACTCCTGAAAACAGATTCGTCTCCATCAAAATGGTGGGTGTACTCATAAAACACTTTGTGCTTCTTGCAGTGCTCAGCCATTCTGCCATGAGTGTCATTTCGTCTGAAAGTCATCTCGCCAAAGTGGAACTTTCCTAGCTCCTCTATAAATTCTGCAGCTTGCTTCACATTGGCGAAACTGCAGCTGCCTAGCTTAAATGGTAGAGGTGGATAGGCAGTCTTCTTTTTCTGGAACAAGAAGTGACCAACTCCATCAATAAACACTTGTCTGACTGCCTCTTTGTGGACTATATAGTCCGTTGCATACTTGGGCAGCAGATAAGGTTTTTTTGATCCACCAAACATTCTAAGATACATCCCATTTTCTGTCAGGAAATAATCACCATACTCCTCTATTACCTTCATTACTTCTTCAGACATGCAGTTAAATTCCTTTCGGAAGATAAGCGTGTGCAGAGGCATAATAAAATGCTCACAGATTTCTCGGTAATAGCTATGGTATTGGTGAGCCCCCAGTAGTTTGTAGGCTGCATACATGGGCATTCTTTCCCTTTCCCAAACACATTTGAGCCCCGGGAAAGGTTGGTGGCATAGTATGCAGTCTATCAGAAAGGAACTCATGTAGAACTCAGATTTTTTTCGGACTTCTCCTCCCCCCAGGGCTGCAGCTACACAAGAAGAGAGACTGCTAGATACTAGGCTAGCCCAGTTGAAGATTATTCCTTCTGTGCCTACATGAAACATAAGAGGTATCCACTCCAATTTGAAGAGTCTACCATTGGCTCTTCCAAAGATGCGGTTTAACATCAAGGCTATAAACCTGTAAGGAGCTCTTAAGCTTGTTGTGTCATAGTCCTCGGTTGCTCTGTGTCTATAAAGCTTTCCGGGTAAGAGCATTCTTCTCAGGGTTTCCACTAAATCCATCCTGAGGTTATCTAACCAATCGTTTGACAGGAAGACTTGGGGCTCTGGCAGGTGGTACGCCACTGCCACATATCCAGGGCTAAAGGCAGCATAGCCCTGACCTTCAACATTCCCCATCAGCATTGTGTTGTTGTTTGTGTGTGGTAGGATCCATCTCATCACATCAGAGCAAGGGAACAGCTCTAGTTTGGTGGCCACCTTCATAATGGCAGATCTTTCTATATTTGCATAAATGGGTTCTTCCTCAAGACCTGTGTCTGCGACTTCCCTACGGGAAATCAGTCTGTATATCTCTCCCCACTTATATTCGGGCTTAACCCCCGTGACACATTGGGTGTACTCATAGATATACTCCGTTTACGGGACGACCTCTATTGCTGTTTGTTCTTCGACAGCAGGGGCCTTCCTTTTCTGCCTCTTGGACATTGTAAAATCTTCCTGCAATGTAAAAACATTATAACATTTTAAGCAGTTTGAATTTGTGAACATTGTGCAGCGATATATCCTTTCTTGAGTGTATCATAATTGTGACCAGTCCATAAAATCAAATCATAAGTCTCTCATACTGAACAATCAAACTAGCGTGCAGTAGTGTGCAATGTGCCATTATCTTATGCAAAGTATGGTAATTTTCAATGCAACAAATACATATGTTGTTCATCCCTCCAATGTCTTTAGACTATGGATGTGTTATTTCATGATCCGACCTATATGCAGAAAACCAATCAATCATACTTGTGCCAGGATCAAATCTACATTAAAATGCAATATGCCACTTTCCGCCTGGTAGCGATACATTGAAGCAAAAAACATTGTAAATTATATGCAAGCGCAGAATTCAATTATCATTATACCGCCTAGCACACACAGAGAAGATTTAAAAGCATCAAGCCTGCCCATCAACACTTCAGACCTACAGCCCAGCAGACATATCACAAAGGGGCGCACGCGACTAGCAGCAAAAAAATTACATTAAGCTGATAGCCCATTTCAATCTCCTCGGCGGGAAGTAACCCTATTTCTGCACACGGTATCCTCATCAACACCCGACCACGCTATCCCCAATAGACGCAGTGTAATCAGCGACATGCCCCTCCTACCCTACTAGGGTTTTAGGTGACAAAACGCAAAAGGGTCGCGAAGGAAGGCGCAAATAACACAGGCTAGGCTCGACCGCGAAGGCGACACTGTCGACTGTCAAAACCCCCTTCAAAAACCTATTCCTCCCGGCCAAATACAGATTCGACCTTCCTCCTCGTCGAGGCTGCGGAAAAACGTGAAAGCGAAACGGCTAAGGCTTACAAGCTGGGAAAGCACCACGGAGATCAATAAACTATCCAAACCCCTACTGCAGTGCCCAAAATCTGACCACCCCCTGTCTATCATGGCCGCGTATCAAGGCTTGGCGCAGACGGCGTAACGGCCGTCTGCGCCTAACCCCTTCTACCCTTGTGCGCGCGAGGCAACAACTAAAAACGAAGAGGAAATGGCTTAAATGGTTAAAAAACGCTCCCCTTACCCAAGGTCAAGATCAAACCCGCTTGAACAAGGTTGAATCCTAGTTGGACGAGGGAAAACGCCGAGGACCCCAGACCATGGTAAAAAAAACAAAAACCCGTTAAAAATGTAATGGGAAAACAAAACGGGATAAACCTACCTCGCAATCCGGCGAAAACGAGTAAGCTGATGACGGTTGGAATTCTACCCTTGCCACCTGGAAGCTGGTATACGACAGCTAGATCTTCACGCACTCCCAAGATCGACAGCTCAACTCACCATGACAGTGCTTGACAGTAAACAAAACAATACAAACTATGAACTGTCGCCCCATATAAATACAAAAAACCGCACGTGTGGGAGCTTTAAATCGGACGGGGGATGAAAGTTGCATCGGGCGACTAGAGCTTCAGTCCCTCCGCAATTGCGGACAATCCCCGGTACTAATTCACCCGCCGGGCTCAAAATAACGCGTGAACAAAGCGACAGTCGGGCGTCGGCGGATACCTTGATCGGATGACCAAGAGTCCGAACCCCTCCGCAACGGCAGATGCTCGGATCACGATGCTGTCCACAACGGAGGAGCAAACGATGGCTAAGCGCTCCACTACAAAGCCGGCAAAAAACAGAACACACACCGGAGCGCCGATGAAAGTCTAAGACTGAAGCGATCCGCAACGGCGGATGCCTGAAAAGGAGCTCTTTCCGCAGCATCGGACGAGGGAGACTTCAAATCCCTCCGACGAAGAATCCAAACCCACCCGAAACGTCAAAGAATGAAAACTCACGCGCAACGGTCGGAGCGAAAAGGACAGTCCACACCCG
Organism: Pseudotsuga menziesii; assembly: GCA_001517045.1. NCBI lineage: Eukaryota > Viridiplantae > Streptophyta > Pinopsida > Pinales > Pinaceae > Pseudotsuga > Pseudotsuga menziesii. The sequence goes on along the minus strand of LPNX010760241.1, from coordinate 353,430 downwards.
GAAACGCTCCGCAACGTCGGAGGGTAGGATCAAATATCTGCCTGCAACGGCAAAGAGGACAAAGACTTAACTTCCAATTGAACAAGGCTTCGAGGCTTCGAGATATATGCAAACTATGACGAATTCAACTAAGGATGGGATTCGTCAAAACAATGAGATGAGCAAGCACCAATCGATTGACAGTAACCCAAAGTGCCGGAAGACGCTTTAAAATCCATAGGCCAAAAATCAATAGGCTGAAATCAAGAAAAGAAATGACTAATTCAAAGTAAAGGAGGGTCCAAAAAAAAATTTAGAATTTTGGGAAATTGTTGCAGATGCAACAATTGGCGACTACCTGGTGAACCCCAGATCTCTGAATTAACTCTCTCTCCCAGCTTAAGACTGTTTCAATAAAATCGAAATCTTCTAGATGTCTGTATCCCTAAGTTAGCCAACCTATGCATTAAATTACTTAGAAGAAGTCTATATTTTCGGGAAAAGGTAACACCAGCAGTGTTTCAGGTCTGAATAACTCTTTTGAGGCTAAATAAATGAGGTTCATTTTACCTGCCCTTTGGAAATTATAGCTTAAACACCACAGAGGGTGATAGTATTATCCTTTTATTCCTCATTCCCATGCCAATCTGCACTTTTGTGCCCTTTTGAATTTTAGTTCTTTTGATGTGAGTCCTCCTGTATGCCTTTCTTACTGAATTTTAATTCAGGATCATCTATCCCATAGTGTCCTTTTGTGTGAACAATATACTTTGTAGTTCAGTTCACGGACGAAGAGGATCTTGTGGCCATTTGGTACTTTATGCTTTGAGATTCATGCTTTTCACGCTTTGCTTTGATATGTCTTGTTCCTTTCAGGAGCTTTGACTCTTCATAGCTTTGAACTTGTCTTAATCCATGGCATGGGATCATTTATATGTGATAAACTATCCCGCTCTGCTTCCTTTCCGTGGGTCTTTTGCTGTCAGCTTCCTTGGGTATTTAAGATGTGAGATGGATGGAGCCTCTAAATAGTACTTCAGACCTTTTTTCACTTCTGAGTTATTTACAGGGTTTAAGTAAGACTTCAAGTGAATGCACTGCCGGTTAGGAATACAATTACTAGAAAACATTATATACTTTAATGCACAGTCTTTTGCTTAGGACTTTAGTTGATACAGAACCCTGACATTCTCATTGCATCCAAAAGTTTGCCTCTTATTCAAAATCAAAAGGAAAACTAACAAAGCTATAAAGAAACAGTAGCAACGCAAGTAATAAAAGAAGAACCATCAAAGCATTAAAGCAAGAAAACAACATCTAATATTAAGAAAACAAAACAATTTATTTATATACAAAAATAGACAAAAAATCTAAAAGAAAAACGCCCATTCCCCAAAAAAAAAATTTACAACTAAAAGCTAAGGAATGAGCTGGGTTTCAGACATGAGTATTTTAACCATGATCTAACTACGCTGTTATTGAAATAGAACCCATATCTAAGATCCTACAATCATTTCTTTCAGCCTGAGTGAGTTGAAGGAGCTCAGGTCGGGCATCCATCATAGGACTGGCCTTTCTTGAAGTATGATGTCTCAGCTTACACTCAGTTAGATGGTTTCCCAATACAGACTCAGCAGATTCATTTTCTTCTCCCAGCTTAGTGACATTGTGTTTCATATATGGCTCTCTCAAAATCTTAATCATGTTTGGGCTTCCCTTCTGAGGTAACCACAAGTGAGACTAGTCTGAAGCAAAGTACCCATTTAGTCGTGCTGTCCAATCTCGGTTCAGGATCATTCCATATCCATCAGGGATGTCAATGTAATGACATGTCCTTTTATTTGCAGCTAATCGGATTAGAACATCCTCCATTTCCCCTACTACTTTGACACTGGTTTCGTCAAGTTGAGTAACATCCCAAATAGTAGGTTTTAGCGGCCCATCAATCCTTTTGCAAACGACCAAGGGCATAACATTCATGGATGATCCAGAGTCTACCAAACAATTATGGACCTTATGATTTAAAATTCAAGAGTCACAAGGAAAGGTGGGGCGCTGGTTTTCTTAGTCTTGATCAACTCAATCTTTTCTTCCACAGGTTGGTTTGTTGTGGGCAACTCTTCTTCCAGTTTGCCAGCTTTGCTCTCCTCATCATCTTCCACCGGTTTGGCAAATCCAATGAGTGGGTCTGTTACCTGTTGGCCATGAATATCTTTAGGTATGCCATCTTTAGCCTTCACATCAGCCTGCCCCTTTTCTTCCTCTTGCAAATCTGGAACCTTTGATATTATTGCATTGTTCTTAATGGCCAGGTTTTCATCTTTTGTGGTTGTAGGGGTATATTGAGAATTGAGAACGTCTTCTTCCGTGTCAAACAGCGATATACCATTCCATGAAAACATATTATCATCGTCTGGTTTTACTATGGTCTGCTTCTCTTTTTCTTCCTCACCACTGTCCCTAGTCAATTCTGGATCCAACAACTTATTCATCACCAAGGTTATTGAATGTAACCATTGAGGACACTTCTTCTCAGAATGATGTTGTTGATGAAAAGTACAGAAATTATCTCCTCCTATTTTTGTTATGTTTATTGATCCCAAATTAGGAGGTGGGACTTGCCATTGGTTGTTATCTTCCCTCTTTGGATAGTATGGCTTATTGGTTTTCTGAATATCCCTCTCCTTTTCCAGATCTAAAATTCGGTTGGACATTTTCTGAAGCACTTTCATCATTTCATGATAATCATGTGGTTGATCTTATTTAGATTTAGATAGCAGTGATCTTCTTCTTACAATGGTCTTATCTTCAAATGAGTCAGGATAGTCCTCTATACTCTCACTTTCATCCTCTACTCTCTCAGCCTCTTGATAGGTTTCTGCCAGCGTGGGCTTGAGTTTCATCTTGGCAAACATGGCCAACTCAGGGCCTAGGGCTGAGGTATAATACTCAATTAGAACTTTGTCTGAAGGTCTGTCAATAGCAGAAAAATTTTTTAAGTAAAATGAAAATCTCTGAGTGAAGCTATGTACCTTTTCATTCCTCTCTTTTCTTAACAAACCAAGCCCTTTCATCAACGAAGCATGCGTCTTCTGAGCGGTATACTTACTCCTAAAAACACTCTCGAAAGTGTCCCAATTATGAATGGAGTTTGCAGGTAGTCCAAAGTACCAGGTTGCTGCTGCTCCTTTAAGAGTATGAGGAAAAAGTCTACACACCACATCTTCATACTCTCCAGCCCTTAGCCCTTCTAACGCTAGGTAAAAGCTTTGAAGGTGATCATCTACAGCAATGTTGTCCGCAGGGTCAAACTTGGGCAAAAGCTTGTCAAAGGCTTGAGGTAGGTTATGCAAAGGAGGAGTTAAGTTTAGAGGTGACCTAGCTCTCCATGCCGGCAAAGGGTTAGGTTGATTACCAGCCATGAGCAAAGGTAAGCGAGTAACACTAGGAAAAACAGGGTTTCAAGGGTAGAACCGGAAACTTCAAAACTTTAAAACATCTGCTGGTAGGGTAGTCACGGGAAATCAAATTCCACGGCCAGCCTTTACTGGCGGCCCTCCTTCTAGCGCCAAAACTATTGATGCCTGGAAATTCGCAGGCAACAACAGTAAGGGATTCTCCCCAATCAACATTCCCAACTAGCCCGTTGATCGTTTGGTATAGGGAATCCGTCCGGTTTGCGGTCCGGCTACCGTAGGTCAAAGTAACAAACAAGGGTCTTACCGGTTGCGGCCCGGTCCACCGAAATTTGTATTTTTGACTTAAGTATGAAATGCAAATTGCTAACTAAATGCAGGGTGGTGAAGGATGCAAGGAGCATTCACAAAGTGATGCGCAGGTTCTTACCTCTCGTCTTAGGCTCACCATGCATCTGAGACACTCATGCAGAAATGAAAAGACTACCGATCTAAATGCATACCTATCTATCTACCTATCCTATCCCCGGGGAGCCAGAATGTGATTAACATATATGAGTAATGTAGATGTGCATGCGTAATAAAAGCAATTACAGATAGCTGGCATTATCTTTTACACACATGACAGCGAAAAATATTACACAACCAGATAGCTAATTGTTTATGACAAGCATACATTACTCATGGTAGAGATTTCAAAAAATAAATCAGAAATCATTAAACAAAGACATAGGTCATGAAGTTAGAACAATCTCACGATTCATGGATATAATGCTGAAAAACAAAGTAATTCATCTTTCGATTATCCATGTCAACACATTTGAAATCCCACCGATCTTCTTTCCATAGGAAAACTGTAACTTTATATTGCAAAAGGAAGTAGTTCTTCTTACAATAACTTTCCAGTCTTACTGGGGAAAAAAGCCCCTTCTCTTCTCTACGTTTCTTATTTTTATACAAAATGCAAAAAGTGGTTGGGCTGCCCAAAGTGACCTTTGGGCTTCCCAACCCTTTAGTCTTCCCAACGTTTCATTTTTTCCAAAAATCCTTTTACAAACTTATTAAATTACAGCAGAGTTGACCGGTCCTCTTGTGAAGAGGGTTCCGCTTGGTTTCCCAAGAATTTCTTCCACGTTGCTGTTTCAGCAGCGAGATATTCAAACGAGCTCGGTTCTAAAAACTGAATGTTCAGCTCGAACTTTTCAGCCTGGTTTCTGATGGCCTCTACCCTGGCCGTGATCGCACCTATTCTTCTAAGAGCTGCACAATGACGGCTATATGGCCTATTTCATTTTTCAGGATTTGGTCATCAATAGCTTTGATGCATTGTACTCTGGCTTCTTCATCTTGCTATCCTTTCTGCAACATTTCTACAAATGCATCATGATCAGGGAACTCATATAGCCTTTGCTCGGCTTCTACCTGACATCGGTTGTAGGTAACCAAGGCCCTCCTAAAGAATTCTGCGCAGGCTCCCTTGGTCTTCTTAACTGTTTTCTGGAAGTCTTCTGCAGTATTGATGGCGAATTCTATCAGATCGTGGTCCCGTTTAAGGGCTTGTTTATCCTTGGATGGTAATTCAGCTGGGGCTTCCTCATCGTTCTCCACTCTGGCTATCCTTGTAGTCAGTACTTCGAGGATGTCTTGGGACCTGTCAACAAAATAAGAAGCGGTTTCCACAATTTCTTCTAGTCGGCTATCAATCTGGAGGACCTGGCATCTTTCTTCTTCTAGAGCAATTTGCAGGTGTAGCACTTTAGCTTTCTGAGCCAGGATGTGTTCTTTAACCGGCTGTAGATCAACCTGTTGTTCCTTTGCTGCTTCTAGCTGCTCTTTCAGTTCTTTAACGTATGCGGTATTGGACTCATAAATAATATGCTGCTGTGCACTTTCCAGAGCCTTATGTGCTGTTTCCTTGGCCTGTGCTTCTGCTTGGATGGCGTAGAGTTCACTCTTTGTGGCCTCCATTTCTCTCAGTACATGTTCATATTTTCTCATAAGTCTATTTCCTTCTCCCCTTTCTTTTCTCAGGGTGTCCTTAAGCTGAGAGGAGGTCTTTTTGGATGACTCTATTTCAATCATCATTCTGTCTATGTTATCTTCTGAAGCATGTATTGCTGCAGTCCTGGCCCTTATAGTAAACCTTGGATCTACATCTGTTCCTACCATCATGACCTTATCTGTTATCATTTTGCTGGCCATCTCTTCTGCCCCTACCTTTATTTCTGTTCTCCTCATTATCCTTTTAGTAGCCCTATCATAATATACGGTGCTGAAATCAGGGACTTCTTCCCCTTTTTCCTGTACGAAGGGTACTAGCTGAATCATAGGGGTAGCAGCTACGATGGTAGTGGGCACTTGAGGGATCTGCACCTCGGGGTTTTCCTCTCCCTGACTCTACCCTGATGGTGCTTCGGGAGCTTGCTGTTGCGTCAACTTTATCTGTTCAGCCTCCAGCTCTCGCCGTTATTCGTCTAGCTTTTTCTGGGCTTCTTCGGCTGCTTGCCTAGCAACTTCTTCTGTTTCTCTGGCTGCTTCATTGGCTCGTTCAGCTGCTTCCGAGGCAGCTTTCCTCTTTTCTTCTTCTCCCTTTCGCAACCATTCTGCAGCTTCATCTTCTAGCCTCTGAGCCTCTTCTCTTATCCTTGTGGCTGCTTCTTCAGCCTTAGCTTGCTCGGCTTTATCTTGTTCAGATCCCTTTCCACCCTTGGTGGGGTTTTTCGGTTTGAATCTCCTACTAAGTGCAGTCATGTTTGGTGCACTCCTGAAAATAGATTCGTCTCCATCAAAATGGTGGGTGTACTCATAAAACACTTTGTGCTTCTTGCAGTGCTCAGCCATTCTGCCATGAGTGTAATTTCGTCTGAAAGTCATCTCGCCAAAGTGGAACTTTCCTAGCTCCTCTATAAATTCTGCAGCTTGCTTCACATTGGCGAAACTGCAGCTGCCTAGCTTAAATGGTAGAGGTGGATAGGCAGTCTTCTTTTTCTGGAACAAGAAGTGACCAACTCCATCAATAAACACTTGTCTGACTGCCTCTTTGTGGACTATATAGTCCGTTGCATACTTGGGCAACAGATAAGGTGTTTTTGATCCACCAAACATTCTAAGATACATCCCATTTTCTGTCAGGAAATAATCACCATACTCCTCTATTACCTTCATTGCTTCTTCAGACATGCAGTTACATTCCTTTCGGAAGATAAGCATGTGCAGAGGCATAATAAAATGCTCACAGATTTCTCGGTAATAGCTATGGTACTGGTGAGCCCCCAGTAGTTTGTAGGCTGCATACACGGGCATTCTTTCCCTTTCCCAAACACATTTGAGCCCCGGGAAAGGCTGGTGGCATAGTATGCAGTCTATCAGAAAGGAACTCATGTAGAACTCAGATTTTTTTCGGACTTCTCCTCCCCCCAGGGCTGCAGCTACACAAGAAGAGAGACTGCTAGATACTAGGCTAGCCCAGTTGAAGATTGTTCCTTCTGTGGCTACATGAAACATAAGAGGTATCCACTCCAATTTGAAGAGTCTACCATTGGCTCTTCCAAAGATCCGGTTTAACATCAAGGCTATAAACCTGTAAGGAGCTCTTAAGCTTGTTGTGCCATAGTCCTCGGTTGCTCTGTGTCTATAAAGCTTTCCGGGTAAGAGCATTCTTCTCAGGGTTTCCACTAAATCCATCATGAGGTTATCTAACCAATCGTTTGACAAGAAGACTTGGGGCTCTGGCAGGTGGTACGCCACTGCCACATATCCAGGGCTAAAGGCAGCATAGCCCTGACCTTCAACATTCCCCATCAGCATTGTGTTGTTGTTTGTGTGTGGTAGGATCCATCTCATCATATCAGAGCAAGGGAACAGCTCTGGTCTGGTGGCCACCTTCATAATGGCAGATCTTTCTATATTTGCATAAATGGGTTCTTCCTCAAGACCTGTGTCTGGGACTTCCCTACAGGAAATCAGTCTGTATATCTCTCCCCACTTATATTCGGGCTCAACCCCCGTGACACATTGGGTGTCCTCATAGATATACTCCGTTTGCGGGACGACCTCTATTGTTGTTTGTTCTTCGACAGCAGGGGCCTTCCTTTTCTGCCTCTTGGACATCGTAAAATCTTCCTGCAATGTAAAAACATTATAACATTTTAAGCAGTTTGAATTTGTGAACATTGTGCAGCGATATATCATTTCTTGAGTGTATCATAATTGTGACCAGTCCATAAAATCAAATCATAAGTCTCTCATACTGAACAATCAAACTAGCGTGCAGTAGTGTGCAATGTGCCATTATCTTATGCAAAGTATGGTAATTTTCAATGCAACAAATACATATGCTGTTCATCCCTCCAATGTCTTAAGACTATGGATGTGTTATTTCATGATCCGACCTATATGCAGAAAACCAATCAATCATACTTGTGCCAGTATCAAATCTACATTAAAATGCAATATGCCACTTTCCGCCTGGTAGCGATACATTGAAGCAAAAAACATTGTAAATTATATGCAGGTGCAGAATTCAATTATCATTATACCGCCTAGCACACACAGAGAAGAATTAAAAGCATCAAGCCTGCCCATCAACACTTCAGACCTACAGCCCAGCAGACATATCACAAAGGGGCGCACGCGACTGGCAGCGAAAAAATTACATTAAGCTGATAGCCCATTTCAATCTCCTCAACGGGAAGTAACCCTATTTCTGCACATGGTATCCTCATCAACACCCGACCACGCTATCCCCAATAGACACAGTGTAATCAGCGACACGCCCCTCCTACCCTACTAGGGTTTTAGGCGACAAAACGCAAAAGGGTCGCGAAGGAAGGCGCAAATAACACAGGCTAGGCTCGACCGCGAAGGCGACACTGTCGACTGTCAAAACCCCCTTCAAAAACCTATTCCTCCCGGCCAAATGCAGATTCGACCTTCCTCCTCGTCGAGGCTGCGGAAAAACGTGAAAGCGAAACGGCTAAGGCTTACAAGCTGGGAAAGCACCACGGAGATCAATAAACTATCCAAACCCCTACTGCAGTGCCCAAAATCTGACCACCCCCTGTCTATCATGGCCGCGTATCAAGGCTTGGCGCAGACGGCGTAACGGCCGTCTGCGCCTAACCCCTTCTACCCTTGTGTGCGCGAGGAAGCAACTAAAAACGAAGAGGAAATGGCTTAAATGGTTAAAAAACGCTCCCCTTACCCAAGGTCAAGATCAAACCCGCTTGAACAAGGTTGAATCCTAGCTGCACGAGGGAAAACGCCGAGGACCCCAGACCATGGTAAAAAAAACAAAAACCCGTTCAAAATGTAATGGGAAAACAAAAAGGGATAAACCTACCTGGCAATCCGGCGAAAACGAGTAAGCTGATGACGGTTGGAATTCTACCCTCGCCACCTGGAAGCTGGTATATGACAGCTAGATCTTCACGCACTCCCAAGATCGACAGCTCAACTCACCGCGACAGTGCTTGACAGTAAACAAAAAAATACAAACTATGAACTGTCGCCCCGTATAAATACAAAAAACCGCACATGTGGGAGCTTTAAATCAGACGAGGGATGAAAGTTGCGTCGGGCGACTAGAGCTTCAGTCCCTCCGCAACGGCGGACAATCCCCGGTACTAATTCACCCGCCGGGCTCAAAATAACGCGTGAACAAAACGACAGTCGGGCGTCGGCGGATACCTTGATCGGATGACCAAGAGTCCGAACCCCTCCGCAACGGCGGATGCTCGAATCACGATGTTGTCCGCAATGGAGGAGCAAACGATGGCTAAGCGCTCCGCTACAAAGCCGGCAAAAAACAGAACACACACCGGAGTGCCGATGAAAGTCTAAGACTGAAGTGATCCACAACGGCGGATGCCTGAAAAGGAGCGCTTTCCGCAGCATCGGACGAGGGAGACTTCAAATCCCTCCGACGAAGAATCCAAACCCGCCCGAAACGTCAAAGAATGAAAACTCACGCGCAACGGTCGGAGCGAAAAGGACAGTCCACACCCGGAAACGCTCCGCAACGTCGGAGGGTAGGATCAAATATCTGCCCGCAACGGCGAAGAGGACAAAGACTTAACTTCCGATTGAACAAGGCTTCGAGGCTTCGAGATATATGCAAACTATGACGAATTCAACTAAGGATGGGATTCGTCAAAACAATGAGATGAGCAAGCACCAATCGATTGACAGTAACCCAAAGTGTCGGAAGACGCTTTAAAATCCATAGGCCAAAAATCAATAGGCTGAAATCAAGAAAAGAAATGACTAATTCAAAGTAAAGGAGGGTCCAAAAAAAATTTTAGAATTTTGGGAAAATTGTTGCAGATGCAACAGAGTTATCCATGCATGACTACTATTTATCCATTCATCAACTACCAATTGTCTCATCCTATTTTATAATTGTTTATTTGGAATTTTGAACTACTACATAATTGTCTTGTCTCATCCTAGTGGGTAAAAGATAGGCCTTAGTCCACCTCAAATATATTTTTATTTAAAAATTAAATATATAATTTGCAAGATTATTTTTGTTAAAACCTTAACCTAATATATATTTCTTCTTAGGATGATAAGACTTCTCCTTTCAATTACTTTGATTGAATTCAATTGATTCCATTTGTACTTTTAATGTAAAATCTGAACAGTGTGAACAACATAAAAATTTCGAATTCTCCACCAAGATTTAATTTAATCTGTAGACTGTGATTTTTCTATTAGCTTTGTGTATAAAAACCAAAAAAAAATGAAAACATATATTTGTTTTCACGATTTTATGTTATCACTAGCGTTATTGGAAAACTTGGAAAGTTTGAGATATAGTCTCATTACATAAGAGTAAATTGGTATTGAGTTAAATATCATGAAAGCACGGGTCAATACTAAAGGTCGTTGAGTTCTAAGCCAAGACCACCAACAAAATTCAGCAAGATACAATGATTGCGAAATTACAGATAATTCAAGCTTCAGAGCTTGTATTATTTTGGTATGAATCTGTGCTCCATACTTCTTTTTTGTCACGACATGGACCTACATTCGATTATTTTAGTCTTCCATTATCAAAAGGTTGAAAGTTGACTTTATGATCCATTGTAATGTCTCTCTGTATGAGTAAGTTAACGATGTATGGGGTATTAGTTCTTTTATTGTTCCGGCTAGTCTCTCTTGGACTCTGTTTTGGCCAGTCTCTCCTGGGCCTTAGAAATGGGCTTCAACACTCAAAATTTGTCCACATTTTTGGAAGGGGTCATGGGTCTGCCGTTGAGGCACGTCAATACTACCTTTCACTCCCACATAAAAACCAAAGCAGTGAAATCCCTTGAGGTTAAGCGTAGTTATGTCTTAGGCAAGGATGTGATGATCAACAAGGTGGAGGGTCGGAGGCTCTCTGCAGTAGATATCTTATTGGTCCACTGGAATACTGTAATCTAAACAAATACGACTAGATAGAGTGGGATACTCTCCATTGGAATTCGCTACTTGATTATATTCCAACTATCATCCTGTTGGCAAACAAATGATTGGTCTTCATCTTTCTTGAAGAAAAGGATGCCTCACTTATCATGGGATCATTGTGGACCATCCAAAAATGGTCAATCATTGCGGACCATCCAAAAAGGGTCTTTTGTCCTAATTCGTTGGCACTACAGCTTCGACCCTCTTTGGGAGAGCGTGGTTAAATGCCACCTTTGGGTCTTTCTTCCATCCCTCTCCTTCCCGCTTTGGAATGGGGATTTTTTGATTGGCCTCATGAACTCACTTGGGTGCTTTGTGGCTATTAATAAAGACTTTCATCAAATATTTTGCAAGCGTATGGCCCGGGTATTGGTTGAGTTAGATGTTTCTCGAGGCTTGTTGGCGGAGATTGCCATTGTCTGTAATGACAAGGTCATATGCCACATACTGGACTACTTAAATGTGCCCTTTTGTTGCAATTACTGTCATGAAACTGGAGATCTCAGAAGCACCTGCACCTCTATGTTGCACTATTTATCTCGGCCTAAGGGTTTTGACATGAGTGATCATCCCTCTCGCTCTCCACGTGATGACTCTCCATCAACCGAAGTCAATGCTTCTTTGTCACCTACAGGTATGTATGGCTTTTCATCTCCCACTCTTTATGATGATCTTACTAAAGGGGAATTACTTTATATTGAAGATGTTGAAAATTGTTGTAGAATGTCTCTTCCTGCGAGCTCAGTGGATACTCAGAAGGGTTGCTCAATGATGAAGAATATTGTTATCCCTCATATCGCTCCATCTACTTTCCCTTTACCTTAACCCTCAGTTTCCCCTTCCTTGACGAATATCGAGGCACTGTCTCCTTCAAGATATGGCTCTCTTGTTCTCTATCCTTCTTCTCCATCAGTGCCTAGCTTGTCTGCCCCTCTCTTCACCCATGAGGACTTTCCTCCCCTTTCGAGAACTTCTCTTGAACATGTTGATCCCTCCTCGATAAGTCCTAGAGACTCTCCATCCTTTATGGATCCATCACTTCTTAAATCCCTCTCTATCTTTTCTGATAAATCCCCTATCTCTCCCTCCACACTTCCCATGGATTCTATTAGATTCAAAAATGTCACCATCCGTAAATCCAAGAAAATCAAGCCTCCTTCCAACTCTTCTGGGGAGTTGGGGACTTCCTGTCTTTATACTTCTCTTTCTATCGGAATCAAGAAAGCTTCCAGAGCTTCTCCGACCTCCCTCAATATGTCAACCTCGGGTACTTAGAGAAGTGTCCCCCACTGGTCCAGGTTCCCCATGAAACTTCTCACTATGAATATATGTGGTTTAGTGGGGCTTGCCAAACAAAAATCCCTGAGGTGTTTGTTCTTGACTTTAAATCCTGATATGATCCTCATACATGAAACTATATGTGACCATTACCAAGCACTTCATATTTTTTCTAAACTCAAACCTGGATGGGAATTTTGTGCCATTGATTCTGTAGGACTTTCTGGAGTCCTATTAACTGGATGGAATCCTTTAATTGTTTGTTGTATAGCATTTATCTCTTGCGTTGGTATCTAGGTCAAATATAGGTTCAAGGGCATAATCCCTAAGCTCTATATCCTCAACTGTTATGGCCTTTACTCGAACAGGGAAGATTTTTGGAACAATGATGTGGTTGGGGGCATTTTTGAACTTCCTAATCTTATTCTGGCTAGGGACCTAAAATTCACCCTATATGATGCTGAGATCTGTGGTAACAAAGCCCGAGTTGATCTATTGGCTCCTTTTTTCTAACAACTGTTAGCTAATGCCAATATGGTGGATCTGGCTCCTCACTCCTTTGTCCCTACTTGGAGGAATGGGAGTGGAGGAATTGAGCGTATAAGAAAAATATTGGATAGGTCTATTGCCTCAGAACTTCTTCTCCCTCTCCTTAGTTTCTACCAAACCTAGTCTCGTCCCTCTGAAATCTCAGATCACTTCTTGGTCTCCCTAGAATGGGATGTCCATTCTTCCTCTCACCTCTACCCCTTCAAGTTCAATCGGGCCTGGCTTTTGGAGAAGGATTTTTCCTCTATTGTTAACTCCTCTTGGGCCTTTGATTCCTATCTTCCTGTTGCAGACCAAATGTCTATTCTTAATTACAAACTCAAAAGGATCAAAGGTTTTGTGAAATATTAGGAAAAGAAGCAAGTGCTCAGCTGGGCAAAAATTGTTACTGGAATTGACATGGAGATCCATTCTCTCCTTACATCTCGGCCCTCGGGTATACTTACTGAGATGGAAACTTTGCAGCTGGAAACTCTAAAAGGTCGTAAGGAGGAGTATCTAGCTCATGAGGTCCTGACTTGGAAGCTTAAGAGCATATCCAACTGGATTAGTCAAGGGGATGCTAACACAAAAAAAAAAATCACAATTTTGCATCTACAAGGAGGAATTCCAAAGCGATTTGGGCTCTTCAGAATCGGGTTCGTGAACTGGTGGAGGAAGAGGCTCATCTAAAACTGTTGGGAGAACAACACTTCTCAGATTGTTCAAAGATGAAGGAAATACTAGTATTGTTGACCAACTCAAAGTTATCAATCTCTTTCCCTCCTATATTCAGGAGGATGAAGTAGGTATATTTCTTTCAGAGATTTCGCTTTCAGAAGTTGAAGGAGCGTTAAAAGGCTTCAAAAGGGACAAGATCCCCGGTCCTGGTGGATGGCTTGTGGATTTCTTTCTCTAGTTATTTGATCTGTTTGGTTTGGACCTTCTTAGGGATGTGGAACAATCCTAGGTTGAGGGAAGGGTCATCAATTCTATTAATTCCATGTTCCTTACTCTTATTTCCAAAGTGTAAAAAGCCTCAAGCCTTTGCAGACTTCCGACCTATCTCAATGTGCAATCTAATTTATAAACTCATCTCAAAAATTGCAGCAAATCGTCTGAAGCCTTTCTTGGACAAGTCCATCTCTTCTCAGCAGTATGGCTTCCTAAAAAACAGACATATTATTGAGCCTATGGGCATCACGCAAGAAATCATGCACACCATCAAAATGAAAAAGATGAAGGCAATGGTTCTCAAACTTGATCTTATCAAAGGATTTGATCGGGTAAATTGGAAATTTTTAAGGCTCGTTCTTATTCAAATTGGTGTACCAGTGGATGGGGTGAACTGGATCATGGGATGTGTTAGCTCCTCAAATTTTTTGGTCCTTGTAAATGGAACCCAGAAAAAATTCTTCTCTGCTTCTCGAGGCATACGTCAGGGATGCCCCCTATCTCCTCTCCTCTTCTTACTGATTATAGAAGGTCTCAATCTTATTATTAATGATGCACCGAGGAAAGTCAATATCAAAGGGATTAGAGTATCCTCAAGCCTTTTTTTAAAACATCTGCTCTTTGTTGATGATGTGATTCTATTTGGATTGGGGATGTTGGAGGAATGGCGGGATTATAAGGTTGTTCTTGATCTCTTCTTCTCAGCTTTGGGAATGAGCATTAGTCTAGAAAATTCTTCCTTTCTGTACAGTGAGGTTGATGTGGAAACAAGGGATTTCATTGCTTCCATCCTTCCCTTCAAAATGTAGCCCTTTGTAGAAGGATTCAAGTATCTTGGATACCTTCTTAAGCCATTGGGATATTGCACAAATAATTGGAGGTGGACCATAAAAAAAATTTGAAAAAAGAACTAGTATGTGGGATTATAGATTGCTAACCCTTGGAGGAAGGTTGATACTTGTTAGATTTGTGCTATCAAGGTTACATGTCTACTAGTTTTCTTTAGCTAGGATTCCCAGATCCATTTTGAACTGTCTTGGACGCTGTATGTTTATGTTTCTTTGGGGTAACTCGGGTTGCCAACATAAAATGCATCTTGTTGATTGCTCACTACATACAAACCCCATGACTATGGTGGATGGAACATCAAAAATATGGATTTGTTCTGTACTTCTCTAAGAATGACAAACTTGTGGATGGTATTGAATGGTAATGGAACTTGGAATCATATCATACTCCATAAATATATTAAAAACCTTTACGTTGAAGACTGGTTGCGTAAACTACACTTCTCAGTTCAAGGATCCTCCTACTTCTGGAATGGTTTTATTAGGTCACTGTCCTGGATCACCAGGGAATTGGGTTGGAAGGTTGGCGATGGAAAAAAATAAGACTGGGAATAGACCCTATTGCACGTCAGAACTCTTCCTATGTGCTCTCTGAGGAGCTTACGGATTATATATGTGATTATGGCATTACAACTCTCAATCAGGCTAGTAATTATGGAGAACAATCAAATTTGCAGTCCCATTGGTTAACTGTGGAGGATTTGGAATTGGGAGGTAGTTGGAAGGCTCAATGGATAGGATTTATAAAAGGCCTGACTCATGGGGGTATCATACTAAAAGAAGTTGAAGAATCTTTACTATGGATGCATAGTAAAATTAATGGCGAGGTCTCTGCTAGTCTAGCTTATGATCTTATTGTTTCCTCCATGTTGCCATTGTCACCTATTAAATTTCATACTCAAATATGGTGTTGTAATGTGCCATTAAAAGTGAAATTCTTTACCTGGTTGTGCATTGAGAACCGCATAAATACCTGGGACAACTTAATTAAAAAATCTTGGGTCGTTCCTAATAGGTGTTGCTGATGCAATTCAACTAAGGAATCGATGAGTCATCTCTTTATTTGGTGTCCATTTGCTCGGGCCATTATTGATTTATTATGCAGGAATTTTAAGTTGTCTCTTATTTGGAATGGTCCAACTCTCTTGGATAACATAGAGATGTGGTTCAGTAAGGATAGGGAATGCCTCTATCTTCCCTTATTTTTTATTTGGAACATTTGGATCTCTCGCAACTTATGCTTATTTGAAGATAAGCCTCCAGACTTGGTCCCTCTCTACTATTAAATTTTGGAAAGACCAAAATGCAAGAATGTTGGTAATGCTCTGGAAATAACCTTCCCTTCTGGTTTTTTTGATGGGGCGGTAGCCAAAAACATTGGAGGAGCAGGTATCTTTCTTCTAATAAGTCAGTCCCACTTTTTCTGCATCAAATTGGGATGTGGGCACAACACCAACACTAGAGTAGAATTGTTGGCTCTTTGGGCATTATTAGATTTTGCAAAAGCTATTGGAATTCCCACTCTCCATCTTTATGGTGAGTCTTTTGTAATCATCAACTCGGAAAATGATAAGGAAACTCTCTCTTCTCTCGATCTGGATTGTTGTTGTGACAACATCATGGAGTTGAAGTCCTTCTTTCTCTCTCTAGACTTTCATAGTGTCTTTAGAGAACAAATCAAGAGGGCAGACAATTTATCCAAGGAGGCACTCCCAATGGCTTCGGGCCTCCTTTCCTTCATTGAATATTATGAAGAAGTAATTATTGGGGAAAGTAAGCTTCAGCTCTTCTACAGTCGAGATGCTTTTTTACATACTCATAACCTTTTGATTATTGTTTCTTTTGAGTATGAGATGGTTGAGTCTTTAGAGAATCATCTTGGATGATTGAGGATGACATTGATCTCCTTTGATGGAAATACTTTTTAGTCACCTCCCCCAAGCACCTCCTTGGATAATCTGGCTGGGTTCTTTCTGTATTCTCTTCGAACATACTTGGATGGTCTTATTTGAGAATGTTGGTGATGTTATCAGTGAATACTGGTTGGTTTCCTTTAGCTATCGTAATGTATTTGTCTTTTGGATATGGATCGGATCAAAAAATTTGAATATCAAGGAACAACTATTTTTCTTCTCGAAAAGTTAATCTAAAATAAGTTATTGAAGTTATGGTCATAATTGATTAAGAGTAAATTTTATGTGGATAGTCATTTACATATTATTTCATATTTTGGATTTGTACATATTATTTCAGATTTTGGATTTGTTTGAGTTGATCAACAAAATTAATCCAAATGTGACAAGTGTCAAGAAGGGATTCATTTCATGGTAGTATTATCTTGTTATACTTAAATGCATCTTCATTAAGATTTAAATAAGCTTCACTTAAAGGGTGGTTAAATAAATTGGTAACATCTTGTTTTTATTATTATTAAATAGCATTTATTTTGTGTTGATATTAACTATGACAATCTAGTATGAATAATGGATATAAAATTATATATTTTGACATTTAGTTATCTTTACAAAACTAAGTAGTTGGTTGTCTCTATGGGCACTTATGAGTCACTTTACTTGTGGTTGTGCTACTTATTATAAGAGTTCTACCTAAAAACTAAGCCACATGACCAAGCTTTAGAGAGTTTAGATTCCCCAATAGCACATAATTATGACCATAGGCCTTTATATATTATCTAAGGTTTTGGATTGGTGAAGTTTAAGTGGAAAGGGGTTTAGATATTTTTTTAGATTTTGGGTTTGATTGAGCTATAGACAAGATTAACCTCAATGTAATAAGTGTAACAAGATTAACACCCAACCATTACAAAACTAAATAGCAATCTCCACAAACTAAATAGCTAGCTATACCTATGAACCACAAAACTAAATAACTAACTATACCTATAAGCCATTTTACTTGTGGATTCATTTCATGGTAGTATTATCTTGTTATAGTTAAATGCATCTTCATTAAGATTTAAATAAGCTTCACTTAAAGGGTGGGTAAATAAATTGGTAACATCTTTATTATTAAATAGCATTTATTTTGTGTTGATATTAACTATGACAATCTAGTATAAATAATGGATATAAAATTATATATTTTGACCTTTAGTTATCTTTACAAAACTAAGTAGTTGGTTGTCTCTATGGGCATTTATGAGTCACTTTACTCATGGTTGTGCTACTTATTATAGGAGTTCTACCTAAAATCTAAGCCACCTGACCAAGCTTTAGAGAGTTTAGATCCCCAATAGCACATAATTATGACCATAGGCCTTTATATATTATCTAAGGTTTTAGAAAGGTGAAATTTAAGTGGAAAGGGGTTTAGATATTTTTTTAGATTTTGGGTTTGATTGAGCTATAGACAAAATTAACCTCAATGTAATAAGTGTAAGAAGATTAACACCCAACCATCTGCATAAAACTAAATAGCAATCTCCAAACTAAATAGCAATCTCCACAAACTAAATAGCTAGCTATACGTATAAACCACAAAAACTAAATAACTAACTATACCTATAAACCATTTTACTTGTGGCTGTTCAACCAAAAAAACCTTTCTCTAAAAGTTATTTTTGCAAATGTTTGATCGGTGAAGTCTCTAAATAACGAGTTTAGGAAATGTTAAAATCTGTTTATCATTAGCGTAATGGCAGGTTGCTGGGATCATAAACCTGCATTTTGTAGAACCTTTTAGATTGAAATTTAAAGTGGCGGAACAGTTTCAATACGTCACAGTTGATGGCCGATCCTTCAACAACTTTTGTAGTTTTTAAAGCACTGTGGCATGCCACATATGTATATGATCAATCTAGACATATGTATATGATCAATCTAGAGAGACAAATCCAACTACGCAAAGGGTAAAAAGGTCTAACGTTTACTGCGGTGAAACGCAAACAAAGAGGGCTCAAAATCTTAGCCATGGAGTTGGATTAAATGCAGTCTTGCTTCAAGATGTGACTGTCCTATATATCATAAGAGATTTTAGTTGAGTGGGATAAACTTGCAGCAATCGAAGATGGTGATTCAATAAGTCAAATTTCTTGTAAATTCGGAACTTTGTTGCGTTTCTAAGTATTTGGGTCTGTTTAAAATGGAGCAAAACCCATAGGCAAATAATTTCTGTACAACTCGGATTACTCCTGATCGGATTTAACCCCAATTTTTTATCTGAAAGAAGGAGAGAAGATTACTGGTGGACATTCTTCAAAGCGTTCTATTCAAACAAGTCCCACCGCACCGCCATTTTTTGTTCGGACCAGCAGAGTCGTACTCATGAGTTGGATTACTGAATCACTGTATATAAAATGGATTTAGAAGGCCGTTCTGTCCCCAGCGAGCCATACAAATTTTGTATGTACAAACTCATTGAGTGCTCAATAATACAGGCGTGGAGATTTGGATTTCATGGCTTTGTAAATTTGTAATTTCTACACGACTCGTGTAAAACCCAAAGCTTTGTACGTACACAAGTGTAAACGGATCAATCCGATAATATAAGCATGACGCTAGCAAAAATTCTCATACAGTTGTCCTTGCTTCTGAATGAAATGGGCCATTGGGCAGATGCTAATAATTTAATTTTCGATAACATGCACTTGTCCTTGCTTCTGACTGAAACGGGCAGATGCTAATAATTATTTTATTTCCGTAAGGTTAACTTTAGGTCGTTTTAAAATAGGTCAAAGAATGTATAATTCAGGAATTCATTTTGAATTCATATAAAATATGAATTGAATTCACTTAAAATATGATTAAAATATGAATTCAGGGTTGGAACCACTGCTAAATCTTCAGCTTAGTTTTGGGTTTACGATCTAAATAAGTTAAGCAAATGATACAGTAATAAACCCTGTATAAACCGCTCATTTATTTCAAAAAACCATGAAAAATATCATTTATTCCGTATGGATATCTAGGATCCTCTCATTTCTCTGTTGGTCTTATTGATGATATGGCCAGAAGATAAGTGACGGTACACCATATCTCCCATGTGGCCTGTAAATTCTTTTGTTTTGAGATAAAACAAAAATCAGTGAATAGTGAATAGACAACTAAGTCCTAACATACATTTAGAAAAACAAAACATTTTTAATATCCCTTTTGGCCTTATCTTAGACATGAAACGGGGGGATGAATAGATTCTCATCGCTACTGTATCCACAAAAGGAGAAAGAAAAAAAGGCATGCTTAATAAAAACTAGCAAACCATAAATGTTGTGGCTGATCTTACTGTCCATATTGTCTTGCAAGCACCTTGCTCATTCTTCTGCTAACTCAGAGGTTGCATAGCCCACTTGTCTGCATGTCGCGCAATTATTCTGAGTCTTTTTTCTTCAATATTACTCCTCTCTCCTCAATTTATCTTCATCTCAGTTAATTGGATTTTCCTTTATTGTCTTTAAGTCTGTCCAGCTGTTTAATTGCAACCTGCATCTGATAACGTCCAGCTGTGTTTAATTGCAACCTGCCTCTGATAATGTCCAGCGTACACCTCCATTAAAAATGCCCAGTGTAGGAAATTTTGTGAAATCTTTTTGACAGTGGATTTTGGGGTTAGGGAATAAAAATTACAGCTGATATGCAGTCTGGTATCGACTATTGTGGCTCACTTTCGGATCAGATTCAACAGTTTATGGTCGGCAGACAATCAGTGGATACAGCTTCTCATATATTTAGTACTTCTAATAATTCTAATGATTTTTTGGGTTCACAGATCAAGCAACAGTCAGGACGACTGCAGCCAGTGCAGCGACTAGTTTTGCAGTCTCCTGACTCACCAGAAAATCACAATTATCTTCCAAATAGCTTAAAACAGAAGGCTGAAACTGTATATGAAAGATGCCCAGATGAGGATATTGGTGCAGTTGGAGAACGCGGTGGAAAGAATTCAGAAACAAACAGATGGCCCAGGGAAGAAACTTTAGCACTTTTGAGAATTCGTGCAGCTATATGCACCAATTCCAGGGATTCCAATGTCAAAGGACCAGTGTGGGAAACAGTCTCACGGTAACATTCTGATTTCTTATTTAAAACTTGTGCTTTTTGAGATACATCGATGTTATCGTATACGACTCTAAAATATTATTAATCTATAGATTGCCTGATGCAGTTCGCAATGGTTTACTTAGTTCAACTTCTTGTTTCTGATCATAAATGTCATTTGAGGATGTCCAAATTCTTTGTTAAACGCTTTTTATTAGGGTTTCTGTTTTCAACCTTGATTCCAATTACAGCCCCTTGTTTAAGGAGTAAAACTAAGTCAAGTTCAGAAATCGTGTTTCAAGTTAGTTTTAACACGTATATTTTAGCTGTGACCAGAACCGAAGATTTGAACAACATGTATACATACTTGAAACTGTGCTCATGGAAATCATGCATTTTGGCAGTAAGAAATGCAACCAACAGGGCACATATGCACTATACAAATATTCAGGCAACCATACAACCATCCTATGTAATTACTAGTTATACAGGGGTACCTGAATGAATCAAATTGTAAATTCTTTATAGCCTAGTCTAGCCATATATTTTTGTTTCTGTGCGCTGCCCAGCATTTGTTCGAACACCCAATTAGAATGATTTTACTGGACATTATTCTCTTTTTCATTGGACACCCATAGAAACCAGGTGCTCTACAGCCTGGAGAGCTCTTTCTTCAACAGTTTGTTCTTTTATGTATAACACTGATGAAGAGAAGCCATACCAGGTGTAACACTGAAAACACAGATGAAATGGCAGTCCATGTTATCTTTAGCCTTGAGGTTTACACTGCAAATTCCATTCGGTGCCTAATAAATTCAGCATTAAGAGGAAGTGTATAGATACTTTTATTCATGACAATTCACATCTATATTGCATCGCTGTGTGGCCAAGTTTGTTATGTTCAAACTTTTCATTTTACTGTCATATATTAATGACAGTCTGGAGTTATATATTCTTCATGGAATGTTATGGACACCGTAGCATGCATTAGGATCACATCCTGAGCTGTTATTGTAATTCATGTGCAGCAAGCTTGCAGAGATGGGATTCCACAGAAGTGCAAAGAAGTGCAAGGAAAAATTTGAGAATGTCAATAAATACTACAAGAAAACCAGGGATGGAAGAATCAACAGACAGGATGGCAAGAGCTACAGATTCTGCAGCGAGATTGAAGCTCTTTATGTTCAAGCTTCTGTGAAGAATGGTGGTATTGACAAAGGTGCCAACATTGGAGCTTGTACTGATGCAAATATAGGCAATCAAGACAATGTGAAAAATTATAGTTCTGCATTGATAAACAACATAAATCAATCACAAGAGGAAACGGCCATTCCAAGATCTACAGAAACAATTGACAATACAAGTCAAAACTTGTCTTCTGATGGTACTTCGATAGAAGAAGTTTTAGGAAAATCAAAATCCGATCTCAAAATTAACAGGAATAGGAGAAAGAGGAAACGAAGTTTGAGTTCTGTTAAGGATTTGCTTGAGAACATGATAAAACGATTGATGGAACGCCAAGAGAATTCACAAAAGAAATTCTTAGAAGCAATAGAGAAAAGAGATAAGGACGGATTGATAAGAGAAGAAGCTTGGAAGAGACAGGAAATGGCTAGGTTGAACAGGGAAACTGAGCTACGTGCACAGGAGCATGCTCTTCAATCGAGTCGAGAGAAGGCCATTATTGAATTTTTGGAGAAACTTGAAAGTAAAAATTTTAAGTTGGATCCTCGTATCATACCAATTCAATCAGCTGCTAATGATCATCAGCAGGATGAAAATAATACTGCTGGAGAAAAACTTGAGCTACATTCTAAGAGGTGGCCTAATCCTGAAGTTTATGCATTGATTAAATTGAGAAGTGAGATGGACCTAAGATACAAGGAATCAATACGCAAGGTAGCATTATGGGAAGATATCTCATCTGCAATGGCATGCATGGGATTCCACAGAAGTGCAAAAAGATGCAAAGAAAAATGGGAGAATATTAACAAGTACTTCAGGAAAACCAAAAGAAGCATGGAGAAAAGGCCCTTGAATTCAAAGACCTGCCCATATTTCCTTCAGCTGGATACCTTGTACGCCAAAGGAGTTTTCCTTTCTCCAAACCATCCAAAGTCTGATAACAAGCTGGAAAACCCTTCGAATTCTGAGGCTTTAATAGGCATAGATGGGGATAATGTTGACCAGGAAAGGGGCCAAGAATTGAAGGCTAATGATCAGGACCCAGAGTTATTAGCCATAGTAGCTGCATCAGCCCATCGATCAGTGCAACCAGCAAGCACTAGCAGTGAAACGACGGACTATTTGGCACAGAGAATGGTGAAATGGAACCAGAATGTGATTCAAACTATGGACTACCAAGCAGTATCACTGGACTCTAGACCCAGTTCTGAATATTTGTGCACAAGTAACAACGACAACGACAACAACAACAAAAGATTTAAGATGGAGAGACTAGTCCAGAAAGGATTAGGAACCCAGCAGAATCAATACCAGAAATTTCTTGAAGGATGCAGAAGAAGAGAACACGAAGAGCAACACCATGCAGACAAAGAATTGGGACATCATCAACAACAGCAAAATCAACAAGGAGAAAAATACCAAGCAAACCTATTTCCAAAACCCAAAGAACACCAACAATCACAGGGTAAAGTATCACAAGCTGGATTGATGGATTTGGTGCATAAACTCTCTACCAATTTTCTGCACAAGCTTCCAGCACAGAATGATCCAAATCCTGTACAGCAACTTCAAGTAGTGAATGATCCAAATCAATCATAACTTTAATCCACCTTTACTTTCATGGAAACTTCCGTATTAGTGTATCGACAGAAGTCGACTATTGTATTATACATCTGATCCGGATATTTAGTGTTTTTTTTTTAAATATGTTTGCAGCATATAGTTCAAACAATGACACCTTATAATATTGGTTAGAAATACATGATTGGTCTTTTTTTTCGCCAATTTTTGTTATTTGTTATTTATAAATATATTATGGTATCTGTAATGTCCCAAATTTTGCATTGGGTCATAATGGTCAAATCACATTTTCCATAGTCATGAAAGTTGTCAAAGGGATGCTAAAAGTCAAATAATTGCCAAGGAGGAAAATCACTAGTTTCCTAGATTGGGGGTGGAAGCTTTTCCATTTGGAATAAGGGAGATAATAAATGATGTTTAGACATTGGAAGAGGATAAATATTTAATAATGTATCTTATTAAATAAATACAAGAAAAAATTGAAATGGCTATGGAGAATGGAGACTATGGGGCCCACTCAAACTAGAATTACTATGTTAAATGGCATCCTCCTCTTGTAATTTTGAATATATGGGAAGCCCAATGTTTTGGGATGTATTATGAGGTTAATATGCTTGTCCATATACTTCATAGGTCAAATTTAGGATGACTTGTAACTTACATGGGAGAGGAATAGCCAAATGGGAGTTTCATGGACACTTGCCTAGATTCCCCTTACATTTATGACATCTATGACACCAATGATGGATATTCTATGACACTTATGACACAAGTCAGATCTGAAGGCTGACATACTGACATGTTAGAATTGAATAGAGCATCTTAGAGGTCGAATTTGAGAGTTGGAGAATGCCAAGAGGCTCCTACTCAAATTTGGGAGAAGAGGGAAGGTGAAGAGAGAGTCCACATGGCATAGCATGAGCAGCCACACCAATTCGACTTGACTTTGGTTTATGGATGGATTTGGAACCTTAGAAGACTAATAATGTTTATAAAATACAGGGATCAGCCATGAGAAGAAGCTTTTGCTCATTTGTGAATTGTGACAACTAATGGATGACTAGTTTTCTTGCTTAAGTCAATTTCGAGGGTGAAAGATTCCCATTCTAGTTGGTGTTTGGAAAGGCCACTCAAGTCTTTCATGGATCTTTAATGGAGTATTATTTGTAGGTACAAGATACAAGAATTTCATGGACATCTCAATATCAGCTTGTTCTTCCATTCATCTCAAGTTTTCTCACCATATTTCAGCTTTATGGAGTGAGGCGCACTTGGTGAGCTATTCATCTCTTTGAAGGAGCTTCTCTTGCTTCAGTATTTTGTATTCTGATGTAAATTATCTGTTCTTTAATTTCAAAAATCTCTCGGGTCGAAAATCCAAGATATCTCATGTATTATTGTCCAATATTGAAGAAACAGTGTTATTTCCCCAATACTTTGTTGTAAACTCTTGCAATATTGATAGAATCGAATATATGTGTGCAAGATTAATGATTTATAAATGAATGAACTTTCATTAAAGTATATTGTGGGTTTCATGGTCTATAACTGAGAATTTGTAGCCATTGGGTCGAATTTCATAGCATTTGGGGCAAACTACATCTCATTTCCCTAAGGGTCCAAAACTAGTGTTTTATATCTGATTGAAGGAAGTGATAACAGCCATGGGAGTTCGATTGGTTCTGCATATGAGTCTTTGATAATGTCTTATACACATCCTCTGCTTCAATTTGAGAATTTGAGTGAATTTATGTACATTTGGGAATCCATTCCGGCAATTACCCGGGAGGGATTTGAGCCCCAAAATTGCTAGTAAATTCATCTATCTTATTCCGAATTTGATATAGACTTGTAGAACTAATTGGAGGACCATAATACATCCCTGAACATAATAATTAAGTTATTATATCATTCATACACCTTCTCTGAATATTTGGGAGCAATTGGGCTCATTTGGAGACCAAGACACTAAAACTAGTGAAGAGCCAAAATTGTGAAAAATTTGGAAAATTGAGCATTTTAGTAAAATTGCAAAAAGGAGACATTACAGTATTTTTTCTAATGAAAATATGAACCTTGAGAATGCTTCTTTGAAAATACAGAGTAGTAATTTGTAACTTTTATATGTATATGTTGTGTCCAGATAAGCCAATTGTTCTACAGCACTGGTGGAAAACCTTTTTGGGAAGTATTTAAACAACTCAATCATTTTGAGCTTACATCCTTTTTGGAACTTTTAATGCAAAATACAAGAACAAACGTTTTCTTATACAATTTCAAGGACTTTTAAGTACTAAGTTACATTTGTGACATTGCACAGGACAAGTAGAAAAATGATAGGGATATGGAAATTATAATCTTTTTTTTTTCCAAGAAAAAAAAAGCATAATTTCATTCATGTGTAGAGAGCAAAATTACATTTTGTAGGTTCACTATAACTAGTGAATTGTCAAGATCATATGTTTCTATGATGAGATTATTACGTCTTCAATCAGATTACATACAAATGCATACTATGATGCTGTAGCAAAAAAGATCAGCCCCGAAAGGCAAAATTCAAAAAATACTACTGATAATGTTTCTGAACATGTTCCGAAATAGAGCCTGCCAAGTTAAATACTTTGATTCTGTTACAAAAAACCAAATCTGAAGCTGTGACAAATTTAAAGTTGAAGACTTGAAGTTCAAAGGCCCTCTATGAAAGGCCTATGATAGTAATCCTGAGATCTGCCATCCAAGAATTCTTTTACATGCCAAGTGCCGAGTGCCTTCTGGAGCCCCTTCTTTGATGCGATGTACGCTTCTTTGTTGTTGTCCCTATACACATGCCGGCAAGAGAAAGAGTCATAACGCAAGAGGATCATCCTAATGGATGAAAGTAAATTCATCAGCCTCAGATTTCTGCATTCTTGTATCTGTTTGATCCAATTTATAACATTCAAAGAGTCCCCAAAGCAATTTAGAGAGGTGCACCCTTTCTCTAGTGCAAAGATTAAAAGAAGTTTTAAGCTCTGTAGTTCTGCAAAATTGTTCGTGCCCTCCCCCAGCCCCATAGATAGAATAAAGGAATGATATTCTTAAAGGTGAAGAACTGCTCCTCCCCCACACACATTGTTCAGTGAAGCCCCATCAAAAAAAGCCCATGGCCGAGAGTGATCGATCTCCACCTCTAGAATCCTTCTTTGTTTTGCTGCCCTTATATGCTCAGGGAATGACTTGAAGATACTAATAGATTGGGCCGCTGTTATCTCTGGAAGGCTTGGCTTATCTTTAAAAATAGCATTATTCCGAGCCAGCCATATCCCCCAGATAACTAGCAGTGGGAGGAACTGATAATTCTTGTTTGGGTTCCTCCTCCAACATGCTTCCCAAGCTACCCCAATCGAAGCTCCTACCCACTGACAAGGGAAACCCACCAAAGCTGTGCACTCCTTCCAAACTTCAATAGTGTAAGGACAAGTAAGGAACATGTGAGAAGCTGATTCCTGGGCCCTTTTGCATAACACACACCAGCCCGGCCCATAAAAGGATCTCTTTTGCAAGATATCCCAAGTAGGAACTCTATTCTCTAGAACACACCACATAAAAAGTTTCGTTTTAGCTGGGCATTTTAACTTCCAAAGAGACTTCCACCACCAAACTTCCTCCCTCAGATCTTCCTCAGAACTTAACAAGATATAACTTGCCTTTGGAGTGTAAATTCCTTCTGGATCCGCCTCCCAAACCAAGGAGTCCTCATCATCAGACAACAGAACACTTGCCAATTCCAAGTTTCTGATATAGACCTCCAAGAAAGTCGTCTCCTGTTCCTGAATCCCCCAGGTGTTTTACCTTCGCCATCTTTGAATCCAAATCCCCTTAGGTCTTGGGGCTGCCAGATGATTTAGAGTGTAGATCCCTCTTCTCCTCGGTGCCTCAATAACATAACCAGGAAGGATATGTTCTTGTGTGCACCCCATCCAAGGATCCCTTCCTACCAACAGCTTTTCTCCATTCCCAACATTCCAGGCCATCTTGGATTCAATCAGATGAAAATATTTTACCACATCCTTCTAGATCATCGAACCCCCCGAGTGTGACTTCCTAGGATTCCTGATCCAAGCTTCAATGCTTTCCTCGGGCAAGTATTTCTGCTTGATGACCCTGGTCCAGAGGCTATTAGTCTTCACCAATCTCCATCCCCCCTTAGCTGCCAAAGCCTTTGTGAATAGGAAAATGTTCTTTAACCCCCAACCCCCCAGGCCCTTTGGAACCGCTATTCTTTTCCAATTTACCCAAGGGGTGACCTGTTCATCCTTCTTGCCACTCCACAGAAACCTAAAACAGATCCTCCTTATGCTTTCAAGAATTCCTTTTGGGATCCAAGCTAAGGACATCCAGTAAACTGGAATGGCTTCCAACACTGCTTTGACCAAAACCATTCTGCCCGCTCGAGAAAGCCACTTGAGGCTCCACACCTTCAACCTATTCTCCACCTTCCCAATCAACCAAACCCAGTCCCTCTTCAAATACATATTTGCTTTTAACGTGAAACCAAGATATTTCAAACCCTCCTCCAAACCCGCAGTGATGAAGGGAAAGAATCTTGTGAGTTCAGCCTCCTCTTCAGGTCGCAACATGTGTGTGGATAGGGTAGACTTCCCAGCATTTATGTCCATACTTGTGGCCTTTGAGAACAAATCCAAAATTTCCTTGAGGGCACGTGTTTCCCCTCTGCATCCAGAGCAGAAGATCAACACATCATCCACGAAGAGCAAATGTGTAATATTCAGATTCGGAGCCACCTGTACCCCCTGAAAATGCCCTTCAGCTTTTGCCTCACTAATGGCCCTACTTAGGCCTTCAGCAACCAACAGAAAAAGAAGCAAGGATAAAGGACACCCTTGTCTGAGTCCCCGTTCAGCATGGAAAAAATGCGAGGCCGTTCCATTGATCAGGACTGAAAAGGATACCGTGGAAATACAAGACATAACCCATCTGATGAAAGCAATACCGAAACCCAGATGTGTTAAAAGAAGTCGAAGATACAGCCAACTAACTTTATCATAGGCCTTAGAAAGATCAATTTTAAGTATGGCTCCCTTCAAATTCTTGGTCTTTAAACTATGCAGCCCTTCCTGAGCCACCCCTATGGCCTCATGTATTTGTCGTCCCTCCAAAAACCCAAACTGTTCAACAGAGATATTTTTTGAAAGGATACTTTTCAGTCTTCTGGCAATAACTTTTGAGATAATCTTATAGATACAATTGCAAAGTGAGATGGGCCTGAAATCATTAATGGTCAATGCATTATCATACTTAGGAATGAGGGCAATGAAGGTAAAGTTGAAACTTGCCGGAATTCTTCCTGAGGCTCTGGAGTCTTCAACAACTGCCATGAGGTCGTTCCCCAAAAGCTCAAAGAGGTCCAGAAAGAATTCAATCGTCCACCCATCAGGACCTGGGCTCTTGTCTTTCTGGAAACTTTCGAGGACCTCCTTGAGCTCCTCCTCCGAAATTTCCTTCATCAGCTCCCTATTACCTTCATCGTCCACAAAACTAGGAAACATCTGTGCCACTCTGATCACCTCAGCTAATGTATCTTGATTTGGGGCCCGAAACAAATTCTGGAAGTGAACAACCCCACATCTAGCCTTATCATCAAAATTGAAATGTGTGTTTCCATCTTCATCCCTCAGGCTCCAAATAGTATTGACTGCTTTCCTCCCTCTGGCATAAGCGTGGAAAAATTGTGTATTATCATCCCCACATTCCAACCATATCGCTCTGCTCTTCAGTCTCCAAAACTACTCCTTCTCACATAAAAGGGTGTTCCGCTTTCCTTCCAATCTGGTTAAAACCTCTTTAGAATCTTGAGATATCAGACCCCCCCCCCATCACCTTCATAGATCCGCAGAAGTTCTTCCTCCACCTGTTTTAGCTCTGCGTCTTCCCTACATCTCTTGGCGATAGACCATTCTTTAATCACCCTTTTCAGCTTCTTTATATTATCCGCAAACTGGAAAGCAGCTGATCTGTCAAAATCCCCATCAAAAGGAGTCCAGTTAGTAAGGAAGAGATTTTTAAAAGTCTCATCCTGTAACCAAACTTTATTGAATTTCAAAGGGCTCGGACGATTTGTCGACCCCTTTTGTATCTCAAAGAAGATAGGAAAATGATCCGAGATACCACCACTGCCTACCCACTGCCAAACTTGAAAGAATCTGTCCACCAACTGTTCAGCCACCAAAAAACGGTCAATCCTTTTAGCCACCCTTGCATCCCCACTGCAATTATTCCTCCATGTCAGTTTCAGCTTAAAAGGTTCTATATCCAGCCAACCCTTCGCCACTAGCTTCTGAACAAAGAAACCCGCCAGTGAGTCCACATGTACATGAGGACCCCATACCTCGTTCTGTCCCAGAGAGAAATTTAAATTCCCCCCTAAGACCAAAGATTCACCACACAAGGGGGGATTACCAAACAGAGAGTCCCAAAATGGTACTCGGTTCAGATAAGGCCCATAGATATTAATCACCTTAATGGTGATCCCCAGATCAACTGACAAAACTTCAACACAGAGAACAGAGTCCATCCCCCACGAGTCAACAAGCTTCAAATTACAAATCCTCCAGCCCACTGCCAACCCCCCAAAGCGCCCCTTAACATCCAAAGTGATAAAGGACTAGCCAGGTAGCCAGCTCTCCAAACGTTCCTTTATAACATCACCTACGCCTAAAGTCTCTTGTAGCAAGATCACATTCGGGTGTTCAAGAGTAAGCACCCATCTGAAGGCTGATTTCTTGTTAGGCCCAGCCAGACCCCGGCAATTGAAAGACATAATCTTCATGTTCTCCCTTTCTTCTTGGCATTCACCGCTCTAAGTGCCTTTTCAATCGAAAGTTGTTTACCTTCCAAAAGATCCACCTTTGCCCTGGATTGAGCCTTATACAGTTTTGAATTTCTTCCACGCCCCTTACGAGCAGGTGAAGTGGCTTTCCCCAGCCCAGCTGAACTAGCTTTCTTGCAAGAACGAAGGAAATACCCCGAGTCCTGTGATTCAGTGGGAGAAAGATAGTCCTCCTCATGTGTGTCACCAGGATCTGGGTCCACAGAAACTGGAGGGGTATCTTCCAGAGCAAAATGATGATCAATCGAAGAGTCCATAACCAAGTCAAGAGAAGGAGAACTCAGAACCAGGGCCTCCTCATCAAATAAGTGAAAACAAGGCCGATGCACCAAAGGACCTGAAGAGCCCGAGAGAGAAAGATTACGAAGACCCTCTACCCAATCATGCCCCAAAATAGTAACAGAGTTCATAAATAAATTGACAGAAGGGGGAAAAGAGAAGGAGGAGATATCAGGGATATCAAGACCTCGAGGTATATCTTCTCTCTGAGGAGCTGGCAGCAGATCCATCTGAGCAACCGGAGTCTCCTCCGCCTCCGGGCACACTTGACTTGGCTCGTCACCTGACGGCTCACTTCCAGGATCATCAGAGGGGATCTGGCCGAAATCTGAAGAACCCGATCCTTTCTCCGAGTAGCTCACCTCGCTTCCTTTAAAATGTTTTCTCCTCCCCCCAAGATTGGTTCTGATCGGAAGGCTACAATCAGAAGCGGGATGTCCATAAACATGACAGCGCCGACATCTAAATGGGACATTTTCATAGTCCAGCATTTGTGGGATGATCTCCGGCCCCCAATCCAAGTTTATTTGTTCTGCCAGCCCCTCTCTGATATTGATGGTTACCAAGATGCGCGCAACCTTTTGACAATGAGTCTTCAAGAATGATAGATCCGCCTCCAGGAAAGTCCCCAGGATATCCCCGATCCATTTGAAGTGATGAGGATCCCAGAAGTGTAGATGGAGGGCTGGCATGCGAACCCAAATTGGGATTACATCCACCCTTTCCCGGCTGGCATCAAACAGGGGGTGCCAAGGCTTCGGCAGCATCGGGGAGTGATTGAGGTGCCAGTTCTTGTTCAAAACCCATCGCAGCTCCTCTTCTTTAAAGAAATTGAAAGCAAATCACCCCCTATTCAGCATCACCACCACAGGCGAATAACCCAAGAGCCCTTTCCAGTTTTCCTCAACCCAATCCGCCACCGTCTTTCTAGAGAATTTTCGACCCATAACCCTGCCAACGAGGGTGAACTTTGCCATCTGCAAGACACAACCCCAGGCTATGTCTTCGCCCACTGCATAGTTCTTAACCTGTTTAACCTTTATCCAGCTCTTCCTCCGCTTCTTCACTAGTCCACCCCCTCCCACCTTCGATCCAGCAGCACCATCAGAGATCTCCTTCCCCAAACCACTGCCCCTATCAGGAGAGCTGAAACCCCTCTATTCTGCAACCCCAAGGGAAACCCTCCTGTCCTCCTCCGAAGCATTTCCACTTAAGCCACTGCCCAACAAAACCTGTCTAACCACCCCTTCCGTCGCAACCTTGTCAAAACCTGCCGCCTCTTCAAAACCCCCCTGCGCAGGTTCAGTCGGAAACCATAGGGTCCGCGAGAAGAAAACCCCCGCTTCCCTCCAGCTCGCATTTCCTAGCAGATCAATCGGCGACTCCACATCCGGAACCGTCTGGAGGTCATGGGGTAACTGCTCCGGAGAAATGATGAAATCTGACGGGGAAAAACCAGAAAACGAGGGCACCGGCTCCAGACCTGTCGTCTGAAGCATCTCATGCCCCAGCACCGGAAAAACCACCAGATCTTCTAGATCCTTGCCACCTGGAACCTCCTAGATGTCAACACCTTCCATTCTATCACTAGAATAATCAATGACCTCCTGATCTTCCATAGCAGCGAAGAGATCTCAGCGATACCGTAATTGTCACCTTTCCCCAGACTGCTAAGCTCCAAACCCTAGAAAACCCTAACTCCACTCCTGCCAAAAACAATAAAGAACCACCAACCGGCCTGAGGTAAAAGAGGAGGCGAAAGCCATATTCCTGACAAGGGCCAAGCACCCATTTCAATCAGTGTTATGGGCTGGCCGTACCCTGACAGGGATGGCCCTCCCTTTCCCGTCAAAGTCCTGCTTGTCGGCTCCATGGCTCCACTCCCTCCCTCAGCAATTCAATTCTCCCGCGGGGTTTCAAAAAAAAATTATTATCACTAAGCAAACTTTTATTATAATGCATAGACTTAATGCAAATTATGTAATTCTAGTAAAATCTTGTTAAAAATATATTACCGGGAAATTATAATCTTATAGGTAAAGAATTTTTTTTATTTTAAGAAATTTTATTTTAATTTTAATAATAAACTTAATAAATTATTTCTGAAGTTTTAAACTCATTAATTATCATGTTTAAGAATTTTATTTTTATTTTTTGAAAAATAAATTTAAACTTTTATTTTTAAAAAGGTTTAATAAATCAAAAAGTTGATCTTATAAACATTAATAACCATTATAAACATAAGTTTTAAAATATTTATTTTTTCAAATTAATTCATAAAATTTTTATTTATAAATGTTATTTTTATTTTTGTCAAATCTTTCTATTTAGAAAGGCTAAAGGGTTCAAACCCCTTAGGGGTGAGTTAGTTGGGATGAGATACCAAAAAATCCAGCCATGTTAAGGGTTGGTGTGGTTGAGTTGTGGCCTCTCAGCCAATGGTGGAAATGCACTAGCCCGAGTGACAAGCATTTCTTAACAAACAAACAAAAAATGTTATTTTCATTTTTATAAATTTCTAAAAGAAATTTTGAATTTTAAGAATTTGTTTAAATATATAGATTGAATTTGAAAGCCAAAACCAATAAACATCCAAGTCCTTTTTTTTTATTTTAACAACCCAAAAAAAACAATATCCAAACTTTTACATTACAAACTCTTACAAGAGCCAGAAAAATTTCAAGCCCAAATGAGCTCTCAGAAAAGGCTGAACCCTTGGCTTTGAAATGGTGAGATGAGCCAAAGTGATTTCCTGTGTCCACGGAACATGAGGTTCCTATGACAAACACATGAAATCTAGTATCTATATGCTTACTTCTCTTTTGAAAAACATGATTCAATTATTGATTTGTTGTCACATAAAATATGAGTTAGTTTTTCTTGTTCATGAAGTTGATTGGCTAATATACAATGCATCCAAATAGTTTGACATGCTACTAATGTTGTTGCAACATAATCCACTTCAAATTATGAATCATCAATATAGGCTACTTCTTCAATTCCCATATTATTGTACATGTTCCAAAATTAAACACATAGTCCAATGTATTTTTTTTGTCATTTATGCAAGTTGCAAAATCACTATCTGCATACCCATGCAATTTGAAATATGAATTTGTTGAATACAAAATTCCATAATCTAATGTCCTAGGTACAATATATCCTAAAACTCTCTTTCTAGCTTTTCAATGAGTGCTCTTTGAAGACTCTATAAACCCATGAAATTGAACTCAATACATGACATAAGATCCAATAGTTGTCAAATACATTAGAATTCCAGCCAATCTTTTATACGGTGTTAGATCAACATTTGAACCCTCTCTACTAAGTTTTGTACCTATTGCAATTAGCGTTGTTGGTTTACAATTCAACATCATAAATCTCTTTAATATATCTTTAGTATATTTAGATTAACAAATAAAATTTTCATTTTCAGATTTTGTAACCTCAATGCTAAGAAAGTATTTCATCATTCCCAAATTTGTCATCTCAAATTATGTTTTCATTGTTGTTTTAAATGCATCTATGAATTGATCTCTAGCAAAGATTAAATGGTCAACTTACAAGCATACAGTCAGAATTTTACCCTATTAATTTACCTTCATATACAAAGTAGGTTTAGTACTTCTTCTGCCAAACCTGTTATTAATCATATAAGTATCAATTCTATTGTGCCAAACTCTAAGCACTTGCTTCAGTCCATACAAATCCTTTTTAAATCTGTACAATTTGCTTTCATGTCCTCTTACCTAATAACCAGGAGGTTGTTTTACATAAACTTTTTCTTCCAAAAATCCATTTAGGAATGTAGCTTTGATAGACATCCATAAGATAAACTTTCCATTTATTTTTTGTTGTAATGGAAAAAACATGTCTTATTGTGTAAGTATTGTGACTCGTACAAAAGTTGCATTCTTATAATGAGATGTTGACTAAAACTATGAGCTACAAGTCTAGCCTTGTGCTTTTCAACTTATCCATTAGCATTCAGTTTGGTTTTGTATATCCATTTCACAACTATGTAGTACTTATCTTTAGGTAAATCTATTAGTTCCCTAGTGTCATTTATTTCAATTACATCTATTTTATCATCCATCGTGTTTATGCATGCCTTGTTTTTAATTACTTCTTCCAAAAAAATAGGATGATGTTAACAATGCAAAGTTTGAATTCAAATCTAATTCATCATCAAGCTGATCATAAATCTCCCTTAAACTTCTAATTTTCTTCCCTCTAATCCTAGATCTTAGTGTCACAAAATTTGGATCATAATCACTACTTACTTGTGAACTTGGTGTATGCTAACCTCCATGTCTTGACGGCTCACCTTGCACAAGATTTATTGTAGTTATGAATTGAGGTAAATTTACTCCTAATTATCTTCCATGAGTGCCTGTTGCAGGTACATGTGCTTGGATTCATTTTCCACTTTGTACAATCTTCTCTTCTCTATCATCTTCACTTTGATGTAATGCAATCCCTCCCATTATTAATTCATTTATGCTTCCATCCGATGCTTCTTCCTCCTCAATCTCTACATAACTACTTATAATAAGTCACTTAACATTGGAATATACAATCTATAACCTCTAGACTCTTAAATATATCTAGTGAATATGCATTTTTCACTTTAATATTCTAATTTCCTTCTTGTTCCTTCAAGTACATGTGTGTAGGCAAAACACCCAAACATTCTCAAATGTGATACACTACAACTCTTTCAACCCCATGCCTCTTGAGAAATTATGTCCTTCAAACTTTTAGTAGGGCACATGTTCAAAATATAAATTGAACATGCAACTGCTTCTCCCTTATAGTTGTTTGATTAGTGTTTTCCCTTCAACATGCTTAAATCCATGTTCATGGTGGTTATGATTTCCTCTTGAACACACCATTCTATTGTGGTATATGGCATGCAATAAACCTCCCCTTGATCCCTTAATGTCTACAAAAATTCATGAAGTCATTTGACTTGTACTTACCATCTCTATCAAATCTCAACACTTTGATTTGTTTACCACTCTCCTTGTCAACCATAACTATGAAATTCTTGAATACTTGCAAGGTTTCTTATTTTTCTTAGTAAATATACCCATATCTTCCCATTGTAATCCTCAATAAACGTTAAGTAATTATTTACAACCAATGATGGTGTCTGCATTGGTCCACATATACTTGTGTGTGGAATTTCCAAAGGTTCCTTTGCTCTATACAAGACACCTGTAGAAAAACTCTTCATGTGGTGTTTTGATAATATGCAACTCTCACATGAGATTTCTAGTTTATTTGTGGATTGAAACCATATCACCATATGGTTCATCTGCAATAGAGCCAATCTACTAAAATGCACATGTCCATACCTCAAATGTGAAATCCAAGGCTAATCTAAACTCTTAGCTTCGCAGGCATTAATTGAATTATGAAATTCACTTCTCATTCTAAGAGGGAACATTTTGTTCTTGGTCATTTCCACTCTTTCCATCAGTGTTTTACTAAGTGGTTTATCCAAAATTGTAAAAACATTGTTATTGAAAATTACTTTATATTTTTTCTTCATTAGTTGTCCAATACTGAACAAATTGTATTTCAAACCTAGAACAAAGTTAACATATTCAACAACTTTATTTTCACCATTCTTTGAAAACATGGTTATAACTCACTTGCCTCACTATAACTTTATAGGCATTGCCAAGATTTACTTTAGACTGTACAGAACAATCTGAGATGGCAAATAAATCCTTGTTTCCAATCATATGGTTGTTGCATCTGCTATCGAAAAAACATACATATTTTGGACTTTCTTAAGCTACATTACAAGTGATAAGCATTGAATTTGATTTATTTTCAGACTCCTTGGTTATTTTTGTAGATTGCTTGTTAGAGTACGCCCATTTCTTCCTGCACTCTTGAGCATAATGTCCAAATTTATTACAATAGAAACATTATGCTTTAGATTTATCATATCGCAAATTTTGTAGTGGGATTTTGTTGTTGGTCCCCCTTGAATTGCGAGGGTTTTGATGTGGTATTTACCCTTGTTTTGATACTTCCTTACCATATCTTTGATCGATGCTTATGTTTCCTCTATCCTTGTCTATGGCTTTGATCTACCTCTCCCTCTTGAGATAGAAACATAAGATTTGAATGTAGTTTCAATCGAATAATCAGCATTCATGCTCATTCTAGAGTCATGGGATAAAAAAATCCATTAGTTCATCAACTGATATCTAACTCAAGTCCTAAGATTCTTCGATGGCATTTACAACAACATTATATTTCTTTGGGGAGATTTTGAGAACCTTCTCAACCACTTTCTAATCATAAGGTTCTTCACCATTCATTCTTAATCAATTAACAATATTCATGACTTGAGGGTTGGTGCAACCTAATGAGGGTCTCTTTTGACGTGTTAGATGCAATAAAAAACTGGAAAATAGACATCCCTCAACTTACATGGATATTTTGATATTTGTACACAATAATTCTTGGTTTGAGTAAAAAATATGAAATGTAGGAAATTGAATCGTGTTTTCAAATATATAAATAAGTTGTGAAAGAAACACTACGAGTGTTTTTTTTGAGTTAAGGAGTAAGAACACAAGAAAAATAGAATATGTGTGTGTGTGTGTGTGTCTAAAATTTCATAAAAAAATGATTGTGTGGAGCATAATGTAACTAGTGGTAAAACACGAGAATATTGAAAAAATGGATGAAAGGCCCAATTATCTATGGTTTACCATATTCCATAGCATAGGTTTAGTTAATATGAAGCTAACTCTAAAGCATACACATAGGAATAGGGATGGCATGTAAACATGTGAGGATGCTCAATATAGGTGGTAAGTAGCACGAGCACGTTCCTTTTAAATTCAAATTCCCCTTCCGCCATAAAAAAATATGTTAATGATTTTCCTGTACAAAATGTGTGCACGATTTTTGTTTATAAAAAACATACATGATTTGTAGCATTAAAATGCTTGTGCAATATTAATAACATTGAATTTGCCTTAGATAGAAGAGTTAAGAGGGGGTGGGAAAGGGTCAAAGGGTTGGGAGGATTTAGTAAGTTCAAGTGGGGAGATATGAATTGAAGGAGGGAAGGGGAACATGATGGTTTACAAGGAAGAAGGGGAGTGGAGCTTGAGATCATGGTTAGCAGAAGAAGGGGTGGTGAAGAGGTAAGATGGGAGTGACAAAGGGGGATAATGTGGAGGGGAGGTAGAGGGAAGAGAATAAGTGGATGACAGTTTGATATGAGAGGGGATTGGTGGATGAAAAGGTGGATGAGGAGGATTGGAGGATGAATAAGGTGTGTTAGAGGAGAGAAGGAGGAGGAGGGGGAAATTGATGTGAGGTAAATGGGATGGGGTGAAAGAGAGAAGAGGGGACGTAATGAGGAAGGGAGTTTAGGAGAAGGGATAGTATGAAGTCATTGAGGAAGGGAGTATAAGAGAGAGAGATATAAATATTGGTGGTATTATGGGTTAGGGGAGGAGGAGGTCAGTTAGTGAGAAG
>LPNX010760241.1:227465-314472 GCA_001517045.1 Pseudotsuga menziesii | reverse complement strand
GGGGGGAGAGGGGGGGGGGGGTTAGGGGTAAGTGGAGGAGTATAGGGGTGTGTGTGAGTGAGTGAGTGAGAGAGAGAGAGAGAGAGAGAGAGAGAGAGTTGGTGGGAAAAGGAGGGGAGGTTGTGGGTGATTAAGGGTAGGGGGAAGGAGGGATTTTGGGCGAGAGAAAGAGATAGAGATTAAGGTGGGGGTGGGGGATTAGGTATGATTAGAGAACTTAGAGAGAAAGAGTGGTACATGGAGAAAGGGCGGTATAGGGTCAGGAGAGAGTGAGATATAAAGAGAGAGAGAGAGGTGAATGGGGTGGTTATGGGTAGGGAGAGTAGAAGGGGGGCTAAGGGTATTGATAGTGAGACAGAGGGAGGGTTTAAGGTGTTATGGGGGAGAGAAAGGGGTGGGGGTTAGATGTGGGTGGAGGAGTAGGGGAGAGAGAGTGAGAGGGGTGTTAGTAATGGTTAAGGGGAAGAGGAGAGAGAGAGAGAGAGAGAGAGAGAGAGGTGTTAGTAAGGGTTAAGGGGAAGAGGAGGGAGAGAGAGAGAGAGAGAAGAGGAGGGAGAGATAGAGAGTAGGAGGAGGGAGGGAGGGATAGAGGTAGGGGAAGGAGTAGGGGGTGAGAGAGAGAGAGAAAGGAGGGTGTTATGGGGTTAGGGGAAATAGAGAGGGATAGGATTTAAGGGTAGGTGGAGGAGTATAGGAGAGATAGAGTGAGAGAGGGGCTTAGTAAGTGTTAGAGGGAGGAGGGGATAAAGACGAAGAGGAGGGAGGGGTTAGTGTTAGGGGTAGAGAGACATGGGTGATAGGATATTGGGGTAGAGAGAAAGAGAGAGGTGGGGGAGATAGAGAGGGAGGATTAGCAAGGGTTGGGAGAGAGAGAGAGAATGGTGGTTGGTGGTAGGGGAGGAATAGGGTATGTGTGTGTGTGTGTGTGTGTGTGTGTGTGAGAGAGAGAGAGAGAGAGAGAGAGAATGGGGGAGGAGGGTTTTAAGGAATTTGGGGGGAGAGAGATATCCCCCTTTGTCACTAATGACAACATTCGATTCTCCCCCTATGAGATTGATCCCCTTTTGTATTCATCTCTCCCCTTTTGGCATCAATGAAAAAGGGTGACCACATATATGCATATGAAATCACCGATCACTGCTCCCCATGTCAATATGCACAATCCTAGGACCTACCTGTATGCTTGGAGTAACCATCCTTTCTCCTTTGAGTTCATCCTCCAGCCTCATGAAATCAATGTATGTTAAGGTCTTTGATAGACCTTAGGCTTGGTTTTCCATATGGCATCCATCCTCCCTGCACTGACCAAACTCTCCTATTTGTAACTGATATGTCTTCTTCATCCATACTTGCTTCTTGGCATCTGTCCTTTCAACATGTGTTCCTTCATTTGTACTGGCTTTCCTTGATGAGTTGTAAAGGAAATTTCTCAAGGGTTGTTTCTGTGTACTCCAACAATCTTGAGCTTTGTTCCCAATGCCACTACAACTATAACACCTCATCGTACCACAATATGAAACAATGTGACCAACATGGTTGCATGTCCAACACCTGACTGAGTTGTTGGAACTTTCAACACTTCTTTTATCAACTTCATGTCTCCATTCCTTAGAGTGTCCCTGATTGTAGGCATTTGTCT
Organism: Pseudotsuga menziesii; assembly: GCA_001517045.1. Classification (NCBI taxonomy): domain Eukaryota; kingdom Viridiplantae; phylum Streptophyta; class Pinopsida; order Pinales; family Pinaceae; genus Pseudotsuga; species Pseudotsuga menziesii. The sequence continues at coordinate 312,833 of LPNX010760241.1, read as the reverse complement.
TATGATCTTCCAATCTTCCTGCATTGGTCTTCTTCCAAGGTTCATTGGTTCTTCTTGTTGACGTGTAGGAAGTACTCTTCCTTGGTTGAATTCTTTGACTTGCACACTTTTGGCATTTGTGACCAAACCCACTGCATGTGTAGCATCTCAATGTGTGACATGTGGCAGAAACATGTCCAATTTGATTACATGTCCAACATATAACTGAGTCATTGGGCCTTCCACCACTTCTTCTTTCGTAGAGTCTACAACCCACAGCTTTATGACCAAAGTTAGAACAAAAATAACAATAACCACTTAATCTAATTTCAATACTTTGATTCCATCTTGGAGTTGTTTATTTTCTTAGCTTGCCTTGAGGAATAGATCTCGCTTCTTGATGCATTCTTTAACTACCATGGTTTTTGTTATCATGTGAAGGTGCATGGGGAGCAGCTTTGGACGTTGATGGACCTGCTTCTGGAGTCTTAGGAGAACAAGTGTCATCTTTATATTTTTCTTTCTCCTTCTTGTAACCAAGAACAATCTTGTCACATGGATATCTTTGGCAATACAAGATCTTATCTAGGATAACTGAACTATCCTTGAACTTGGCAAAATCGTCATTCTTCTCAACTTTCTTCGTGAGACCAACTACCTCTGTTTCTAGCCTTTGGATTGTTTTATCCTTTTCTTCCAATTGATTCTTCAATATTTATGCTGTCATTTTGGCTTCCTCTGCTGAGTATTCAGATCATGATTAGATTCACTGGTTTCTTCAAGCTCTTCAGCAGGATATTCTTGTTCTTCCTTTTGACTAATCAATTCAGTCTTTATTTGTTCAACTTCAACATCCTTGTCTTTCATCTAATCCTGCAACTCTTTGTCCTTGTGTTTTAGATTTACAAGCAACACTTTCATTGCCACAGTATTTTGTTGATATTCATTCAAAGAGTTCAAGATTTTTTTTTGAACTTTGTGAATTCGCTATGGTTCATATTTACTATTTTCATGACCCAGTTGGATCTGAGATCAATATTCAGCAATGTCATAGGTATCTCATGTGCATCCTTTGATAGCCCTTCATCCTCATTTGAAATAACTTTCTCAATTTCATCACACAAGCTATCATTACAATCACAATAGTCCATACCTTTATTGAAGTCCTCTTCTTCCTTCTCTTCTTCTTGATTGATCTCTTCTGGGGGCTTGTCTTCTGATTCATGATCTGTATTTTCGGGTTCTGGTATTTCCTTCTGATACTCGCTCTCCAACTTGAACCATAGATCTTTGGTTTAAGTGTACTCCCCTACATCTTCTTTCACTGAACTAGGAAGTCCATCCATGAGGAACTTCAAGGTTGTAGTATTGTCCTTCTTTTCTTCCTTCTGTGCAGCTTATTTTCCCTTCTTGTTTAATGGAGCGGGTAGATTGAGCACAATATCCCAAATTCCAAACTTCTTCAGACATGCCTTCATCTTTCTCCTCCAACTGAAATAATATGTCTCATCAAGTACAGGCATGCCATTACTTGATGAATATTATTTTGCTTCCATTGTGTGTCCACGAAACTCCTTCAAGCTTGCAAGACTTATGATGAAGGCCCTGCTCTGATACCAATTGTTGGACACACCGGGTACACTGAGAGGTGGGATGAATCAGTGTGCATGACTTTAATTCTTTTTTCAATTTTAACAATTAACAACTTATTCAATATTATGCATTATCACAATCATCTTTATATCATCATCAACATTATTATCATCATCGTATCATCATCACATAAGAATCATAGCATGATACATAGTACACCATATTTTACGTGGAAACCTAAGTCCTAGGGGGAAAACCACATAAGCCTTTATAATAATAGTTTTCAAGCAACAGCTGAAAGAAGGCAACAACCCCCTTATTACAATGACTTCAATTCTCCAGCTACAACTGGAAGGAGGCTACAACCCCCTGATTTACAGGCTACAACCTGAAGGAAGCTCCAACTCCCTAGTTCTCCAGCTACAACCGGAAGGAGGCTACAACCCCCTTCCCTTGCCCCATCCTGCCCCCTAATATGAAGATAAAAACTGTTGAACCATGACCACACTGATCCTACAGACCTGCTAATCAACACCTGTACTACATTGCACAATATGTATCACACTGCAAATCTACTGCCACTATTAACCATTACTCATCATCTGATCGCTACTCATCAACTGATCATTGTCCACTGTATGACACTGCTCAACAATTTAATCAACCTATCCAATCAAGTTGTACCTATCAATCTGTTGCTCACATCATCCAACTCAGTAAAACTGAGTCTAACCAACTGCACACCAAACTTAGTCCACCTAAGTTAAACCAACTGCTCATACAACTCGGCCAGTCTGAGTCAGACCAACTTCACATAAGGCAACATGTTCCAATCCTTCTCAATTGAATCAACCTATACCAAGCTGCTTGTGTGCCTATGCCAAATCAATCATATACTTGTGTTAATCTAATCAAGTGCTCTGATAGTCAACCAACCCTTCTTACTTGGCCTGGTTCATCAAGTAAGAGATACATTTTAGCAACCAAGAGACTTCACATATGGTCAACCAAAATTTGTCCAAACACACTCAACTCAATGACACGACAACCAACCTCAATCACAGTCAAGGAATACTTGACACTTAAACATGATAAACCTCAACCAACTAACCTCATTCATGAAGATAAGACTTAACCAACTATTCCAAACTCATATAGTCTTATAAACTCTTAGACATAAAAGGATTTTTCACTCCACTCAAATCAAGTCAACAAATCAAGCAAAGAGCCTCTAACAATATTGTCAGATGTTGTCATTAACATTCAATAACAATCCAACTCCCCTTAGGTCAAAGACATAATGATAAACACTTGTCAAACTAGTTTTCAAATAAAACACTTACGTTGATCAAAGAAATCACTCACAAGATCTATTACTTACATGTCAACTTCTCATTCAATACTACATTATACAACAATCAAGATAAACACCAAAATCTATGCCAACAATATCCAAAATAATCATCAAGATCTATATCAAGATCACATCAAGATATATTCCAATATAACCATCACCATATCCTCCATAATATATTCAATGAATTCAAAGATATATACCCATATATAGGCTCACATACTAAGATCAAATATGAACTCTATCTATGAGAGACATGTGTCATCACAAGATAACCCCAAAAGTATGAACCATACATTTTTTAAGATCAAAATATGAAGAAACAATATAAAAAACAAAATAAACTCTATATCATTTCATCATATATCCCTCGTAACAAGCTTTCCAACAAGCCAATAATTTTGTAATTCCAATTCCATATGAGAAACTTATGCCAATTTTAGTGAAGATGCATAAAAATTTCTCCTCCACAAAGTTTCACACTTCTCTCCAAGAGTTGTGAAATACCAAAGAGAGAATTGATTGATGAACAAATGAAATGTTTGATATTCTATTTATACAGGTCGTGGAGGAAAGTTAGAACCTCAAACTAGGCCGACATGCAATTCAAAATTACAAAAAATTAAATTCTCTTTTGTTTGGTCGCCTAACCCAAAAAGGTGGGGTACACTAACTTCAAAAATTCATATCTCTTCAACTATAGGGAGTTAGAAGATGCTCCATATATCAATGGAAATAGATTGGAGAGGATTGTCTCCCTATGATGGGTTTATTTGAAAATTCTTGGTCTAATACCCTTAAATTCTTCAATTTGTACAGGACATCAAGACTCCACACATAAAGGTGTCAAAGACTCATGTTACCATATGCATAAGTTCCAAGGTCAAAGGCTTTAATGGACATCATCAAAGACATGAGGGATTCGATGGTCTTCACATCCACATACTTCACATCAACAAGGAGGATGTCTCCACCATATAGTCATTATATCAAGGGTATCAAGGACCATCATAAGTGTGTCCAAGTGTCCACTCTCCATCATATGTGTGTGGGCCTTCATCATGCCATCTAAACATGTCAAGTGCAAGTAGAGGGATCCAAAACCATACCAAGGGAATCAAGTTCATCATCAAGGGTTCCATATCTTCACTAAGTCATTAATGACCACATCATATTCATGAATTGTACAAGGACCATTAAGCCATCAAGTGTGGGTCCAAGGACTTCTTTAAGGCTTTGTCAACCACCTCAACCACACCAGGAGGGCTCCAAGGGTCAAGATCCATCATGACATCACTTGTGGTGTTTCTAGGACTTCTCTTGGGGTACCATGACATCTTCAAAGCATGAATGACCATAGAATGGGTCATCAATGCTTCTCCAACCCATCTAGGGCTTCTCCATCATTCACAGGGGCTTCAAAACCATCTCTAGGGTCTTCACCACCATCAGCAGGGTCTTAAGCATCTTCAACAAGGTTGTGGCTCCAAGATCCAGCCTTGTGGGTACAGGAACCTTACCAACTAGGTACAAGGTGCTTCAAGGAACAAACCCACTCTGTAAGGGGTCCAAGGCACCGCAAGTGAAACTTGGTGGAATCAATGACAACCTGTGGGGACACTGCAAGTCCATGTCGGCATCAATGATAATTTCATCAACAAGAGTGGGAGTTAGGGGTATTGGAGGAGTAGAGGGGGGTGTGTGTGTGTGTGTGTGTGCATCTATGAGAGAGAGAGAGAGAGTTGGGGGGAGGGGGGATGGTGTGGGTGATTAGGGGAATGGGGAGGATGGAGGTTGGGGGAGAGAAAGAGATAGATATTTGGGTTGGGGGGGTTACAATATTAGGGAGGATTAGGGTATTTAGAGATAAGGGGGTATAGGGTCGGGGTAGAGAGAGACAGAGAGAGACAGAGAGAGAGAGAGAGAGAGAGAGAGATGGGGGTCTGGTAAGTGATAGGGGTAGGGATATTAGAAGAGACCAAGAGAGGGGATATTATGGGTAGGTGGAGGGGGATTAGGAGAGACAAAGAAAGAGGGGTGAGGAGGCNATTAGGGGAGATAGAGAGTGAGAGAGGAGCTTAGTAAGGGTTATGGGGAAAAGGAGAGAGATATATAGAGGATGAGGGGGGGTATAAATAGGGGTGTGAGAGGTAGGGGGAGGATTAGGGTGGTGAGATAGAGAGAGATAGAAATACTAGGGGACTTTGGGTCTTAGGGGGTTATGGGAGAGAGAGAGGGGGGTAAGAGTTGGGGGTTTTGTATGTAAACATAAGACATGCCTATTTATTTTAGTATGAATAGGTGCGCACATTTATGAATTATTCATTTCCATATTCATGCACCAAACTTCTTTAATGTGGTCTAACCCTTTAATGTGCACATTTTGTAAATAAGAAATGTTTGTAAATAAAAAAATAAGCACGTGTGTTTTGGTTTTGTAAAAAAAAATATTTTCCTATCCAACAGTCACTCGAACGTATCCAATCAAATTCCATTCATTCATGATTTTTTATCAAGGTGACCAAGAAATCTCCAATTGAAGAGCACCATACGCCATATCCATCATTGATTTTCTTATAATTGAGGAACACCAAAGACAATTTTCCTCATTAATCATTATGGTGATGGAGCATATTCATGATTGATGAATAAAATTAGCAAGCTTAAAGAACCCCTAATTGAAGAGAACTAAAGACAATCATCATCATTCATTTTCTTATAATTGAGTGGCAACATAGACAGTTTTACACATTAATCATTGTGGTGATGGGGTATAATCACAACTAAGGAAGGAAATCAATAATCTTGAAGAATCTCTAATTAAATAGCATCACATAGAATCTTTATCGTTAATTTGCATAATTGAGGAACACCAATGACAATTTTCCTCATTAATCATTGTGGGGATAGTGTATATTCACAACTTGGGAAGAAAAATCAGCAAGCTTGAAGAATCTCTAATTGAAGACCACTAAAGACAATCTATGCATTCATTTGCTTATAATAGGAGCACCAAAGACACTTTTTCTCGTTGATAATTTTGGTGATGGGGTATATTCACAATTGAGGAAGAAATTCAGCAATCTTGAAGAATATCTAATTGAATACCACCAAGGACAATCTTCAACATTCTTTTCCTTATAATTGAGGAGCACAAAATAAAATAAAAAATCCTCATTAATCATTGTAGTGATGGGGTATATTCATAATTGAGGAAGAAAATCAACAAGCTTGAAGAATTTCAATTTTGAAGATCACCAAGGACAATTTCCATCATTTATTTTCTTTTAATTAATGAGCAACAAGACAATTTTCATCATGCATTTGCTTACAATTAAGGAGCACCAAAGACAATTTTCATTGAATTGATCTTTGTGGTGATGGGTAATATACGCAATTGAGTAATAAAATAAGCAAGGAAGAAGAACCCTCAAGAAATCAATGAATAAAATATAGAAATAAAAATATTAGACATGATAAATTAGAGTTATTCTATGGACACTCATCCAAATGCAATTATATACGATTGCACGGTTCTTCCTACCAATCCACGACAAGAAAAATGGAAGCATTCACTAGAGGTGCCCTTGATTTCCACAATAGTTGAGGAATAAGCACCCCATGGCGCTAATAAAGAATTAAAATGTAGGTTCTCATCATGGGATGTTTTAGAGTCCCACATCAAGTCAATCTCAAAGTAATGAATCACCATCTCAAAATGAAGATACTCTGTTGGTCTCTTGTGGTTATACAAGTGATGACGTTAGAGAGGCATTGCATGTAGAACCTATTGTTGAAGAAACTGATTTTATTAAGATCATTCAATAGGATGCCCGATTGTCACCATCCATCTTCCAGCAAGAGAATTAAGGACAACAAGGTCCTATTGAAAAGTTGGAGTGCCATGGTAATGTGGTACATGGTACAGTTACAACCCATTTACCTCCATTAGAAAGTAAACACCAAAGAACTTTGAAACCTATACAGATTGATGAAATTCTCATTACTTCCATTGAAGGTGTGTTATCTAAACATATTATTTCTTATCAAAATTGATAGATACTTAGTAAACATTTTGATTGTAAATGTAATGGATATAAATGTATATTATTTTTATCATTGTTAAAATCTAGGTGTATGACTGTTGTTAGAAGAAATTTAGGGATAAATATGGTAAATAATTTTGGACCAAGTTCTCATATTGTTAAAAGATTAGTAGATTCTTGTTATGATGAAAACTATCCCGAGACTAGGGTTGAGGTCACCAACATACTAGATCTTCTAAGACAACCATCTAGGATTTCATAGTAAGCAAAATAAAGTCTAGATTCAAGCAAACATGCAAAGAGTTTGAAAGATAGAGAAGGATGCACCTTATTTATGTTGGTCGAGCCTAGATTTCTTTGATCCTTGATATATTTTTATATCAATTCCAAATTAGCCAAGCTTAAACCTACAAAACCGATAGAGATAATATTCCTCAAACATTTTTTACAATAGTAAATATTATTGATGAATTGAAAGAAAAACATGAACATGGATCTATAACAATGTGAATTACTTCATCAAATATGATATTGAACTTGCAATTTGGGAAGGGAAAGATGTCAAAATATCCTTTGAATGGTAGAAACAAATACTCTTACCCTATCTCTAATTTGGAACCTTGTGAAACCTTAACTCTAGATATCCTACTTCTCTTCTCCAACAATCACGAGCAAAGCTCTAATGTATAAGGTTTGAAACTAACTCGAGAAGTAGTTTTAGAACATGGATATAAAAGGGATAGCAAATTATATTTCCTCCATCATAACAATACTTAGGCTCAAAAGTCCCCTTTCACGACTCATCTCCCTTAAATTTATAGTCAATGGAGATAGTTACTTTTGGGTAGGGAGTAGTTATAACTGAAGGGAGGTTACCAAAACCACCCAAACTACACCAAAATTCAAGTTTTAATTATTTTTTGAGGTGATTATTGGGGGGGGGGATGGTGAGATAGAGGAAACAAGCATGTATACCCCTATCATACAAAGGCAACAAGCATTTTCATGGTGAAAAAAGCAAGTTGACAGATCACAAGGAGTGTTTTTGTCTCCAAACCTAGTTATACAACTTAGGAGTGTTAGGGAATCACTAGATGATTAAGACCATGCCATTGGATACAAAATCAAGGATATTCCATCCAAAGTATCCTTTTGTGAGTGAGAATCAACATTTCAAGTGTCATCATGTAACTATTATCACAGATGAAGAAGTTTTGATTTCAGATATAACAAATGCCCCCTAATGTATGAGGTCAAAGGAAACATGCTAGATAAAATAAATTCTAAAATCAATAGATTGGGATGTAGAGTCAATGAAACCACTAAATCTAAGAATCTCAGTCTCAACAACGTACCTAAAATAGAAAAAGGATGTCAAACAAACTTATCCCTGGGACAGAGATGTCCATGTACAAATGATAGAATATAACTACCCGAAAGATATAGTGAGGATCCATCATATATGTATAAATAATGTAACTATCATGGTCACACAAAATACAAAGTGGATCCTTGTGATATATAAATGGGTCACATCCACGAAGGAAGAAAGTGGATCAATTCCCAACAACTAATTGTAGCCACAAGAATATAAGGTGGATCTATGTCAAACTAGAGATCATAACCATGAATGAACAAAGTGGATATATGTTTCATAACTTGTGGTACAATCTTGTGCAATTTGGGCATAAGCAAAAAATATGAGGATGTTATTGTTATCCCGAGGTATTCTATCAAAACTTCCTAAAGGTACGAATCATTACCATGTGAATAGTCGATGATTTGAAGTTGAACATGGGGGATACCATTTGATTATCGGTCATTGATGCAAACCATTAACAAATGTGAGGGAACCCATCAATAATGAAAATGGGGCCCCATGTACCTAGTACATTCTAATAGGTGTGAATACATGTCCTTGAAGTCGAAAACCTAAAGAATCCATCGAGTAGGAGACAATAATGTAATCCCACTACCGAATAACAAGGGAATATTCCATTAATGAGTGCAATCCCCAAGGTACTACCAAAATCTATACCTCATTCCCAGATGAGTTGAAGTCGATAGGAAGATATTGGTTGAAAGGGAGGTATTAAGGCATACTCCATCATCCAACACGATGAGAATTCATAGATTGATATGATGAGGAATCGATTGTCAAGTACATGATGAAACATACAAACACCAGTGACCCAATGCATGAGGTCAAGGAAACTGAAAATAGCCGACACAATCGATATCCTTGAACAGTGATCATGACACAAAAGTGACTTGGGAATATCTCAACACAAGGAACAACAATGTAAATTGCAATGTAGGAGACATTGACAGATTCTTCATATGATTGGAAGAGTAACCAATCATAGGAGCACTAAACTCTACGATCAAGGTTCAAATCCTAAGTCCAAATACTAAAACCCGATTGTTGATAGACTCAAAATAAATGCTTTGTTCAAGGAGGACATGACTAGCTACCACTAATAAATGGACATTTTAGATATTTCCCTTCCCTTTACTCTTTTTAAAGTAACTTCTTCATTTTTTTAATGAGCTCGTAAAAGAGAGAGAAGTATGATCGATAAGTTAATTTCTGTATAAGTTTAATAAGCCCAAAAAATTAAACTCGAATCCTTCTTCATTGTTTAGCAAGCTTGACAAAAACATATAATAAGATCGATATGACACTATTCCATGGATTTTTTTCGAGCCTAGAGTATTTAATGCTCGATGGTGTTTTCAATTTCAGGGAGTCTGAAAAACTTAAAGAAGGATCCAGGGTTTTTAATTTTCATAAATTTAGTCTCCTAGGTCCAAAAAAGCATAAAACAGAACAAACGAGAACTCTTCTAGCAAAGGTTGACTAGTGTATTTGTTTTTTGTAACTAATACATGCATCCTAGAAAAGGGTTAAGCTTATATTGGATGGATGTTCCTTCAAATATTTTAATGAGTATGAAATAAACAATCTTGATCTACAATCTTTTCATATTTACAGAGTCAAAAAAAAATCTTAAAGAAGACTCCATATCTACCTTTTCGTGTGATAGTTTAACAAGCTCGAAAAAGTCAATGCATGCCCTTCTTCTGATTTTAATGAGATTGAAGGAGGGATGGAATAATTCTTGTAATGGGAGGAAATGAGTTTAAAGGACAAGCAAAACTAGTTCCAAGTGCAAGAAACCAACCTATGCATAATGCAAGGAACATGGGCAAGATAAGGACGCTTAGGGTGTGTCTCGTATGGGTAAAATGTGTCAAGTTTCAAAAGAAGGATGATATAGGGATTAGTGAAAATGAGATGAGAGATGAGAGCTTATATAACAAGCTAAAAGAATGAAATCTAGCATCAAGCTCAATAGAAAAAGTGGGGTAAATGCAAACACAACTACAACTTAAACAAAAAATAGGAGCTTTATACAGAATGGATAGAAATATTCGAGAAAGAGAGGCATGTGGCTTCTTCTCATAGTCATGGAAAAATTAAAAAGGATCCTGAGCCTATGAGAAAAACTCAGCATAGGTGCCAAAATGGAAAATGGTGGCTCATGTTACGTAGGTTCAGTTGCTGGACTAGTGCAAAATGCATATAGAGATGGCTAACGCACCAATATCCAACGGGATATACCCTATGGAAAATTTAGGTGGAAAAAGGTTCAAATGTATCGTAATGGAGGAGATCCTAAACCTATATACAAGTTTTTCGAATATACCTATCTGGATCAAGAAATATGCCAAAAATGTCCCTAAGCAACCATGAATCTAGCTGAAATTATTGTCAAAACAACAGTACCGAGATCATATCCAAAAAATATAAAAAGAAGGATCTAATACAAGTCATTGGTACAAATACTTTCAACTTAGTTATCTTCAACAACATGAATAATTTAAGGCAGAGTGTATTAGTGAAGACTCTATATTGTTAATATCTGAGGACTTACAAGTGCTAAAGTCAGACTCGTGGAAGAATAAAGATGAAAGGAGTAATGGAGTCTACAAAAATAAACTCATCATTCTGAGAGTCAAAAAATCTAGTAGCATAATCAAACTCAACGGGAACCCGACTTGCAACTCTTTGTGAAAGTCCAAAGACTCAAAAGTTCCAATGTATGGGGATCTATAATCAATGAGATCGGAATCAAAAGGAAAATTGGGGTTGGATATGATTGCAACTAGGTAAAATTCAAAGGAGTGTCAGACTATATTATAGACTCTAGGAAAACTTTGTCTGTAGGAAGTATATCATCCTAGATATAACACATGTACAAATATGCATTTGCATCAATATGGTGGATATCAAGCTCCAATTCCCCCATTAGATGGATCACCTGGTCAACTGCCAGGACTGAGTCCCAAGAAAGTAAGCATGAACACAAAGGCTTCTTCTCAGTAGAAATTGAACATGAGGAATATAAGGGTTGATTGATCCGACTATACCCATCTTCAGAAGTGAGCAACTTCCAAGGGTCATTAAAAGAATAATCTTAATTTGAGACACCTTATGTACAAAAGTCACGAAAACCAAATATAGTTCGTTTATTAGAGATGCATTGATATGCAAGTATGGTGGGGATAGATTAAAGGTTCCCATCAATGTACGATACATCCCCACACCAATATTCTCACAATACTTTGTGGAATATCTAACGAGGGGGTGTTGGAACCATTGGTAGAAAATGATAATTGATCAATGGTGATAATTTTCCCATTGTGTGAAAACTTAATGATATGGAAGATCGAAGATACCATATCCATAATTGCTTGGGTCTAACTTCTCCCTAATAATAGGTTATAATCAAGAAAAGAATCAACCACCTCCACTTATACAATGATCCCCCCCCCCCTTGATTCTATTGGGAGAGCTAGGATTATTTTGTGATGCTTGAACAAATGATCATCAAAATCTTTCCACATTATGGCAGAAGCAACTAGCTCAGGTCACCCAATAGCATTCTAGCATGGTAGAGACATCACACAAGTAGAGGTGCTCTCATAAACAATAGTATGATGTATAGTGGACTTACCATATATCACCTAAATCTAGAAATTCAAGTGATGGGGTAAATGGGGCTTGCATTTCGCACAATCAAAATCAATAACCTAACTATCCACATGACCAATGGCTCTTAACACTGAGAGAAAGTTCCTTAGTTGGGTTGGAAAGCTATGAAGAACCTATAAATTATACATTGCACAAGGAGCTTGTGCCAAATCCTCCATTATGCTATAGTTTTGGGCAGCACACACATTGCACTCATAATATGTTTTGGTATTCTTGGCATAGTGTCATTAGTTGGTTTATCTATGTGTAATGAGGAGGCTACATCAGTGTTGTAAATTTCCTTTCTCTTGGATCCATATGTTTATGTATCATAAGGTTTATTTCTGTATGGAGGTTAACATCCTGCTTACATATAAAACTCTGACTTCGGCCAATATTCCCCCCTTGGGAGGAGGCACCCTACTTTCCCCCTTGCTAAGATCCAGGTTTGGGTTGGGTTGGTTCATAGAAATCATCTATTGTTGTGGTTGAGGAAATGGATTAGTCAAGACAACAGGTTGGGAAGAACTTTCTTGTTGAGTTAAGAGTCCTTGATCCATTTCCATCTTAGGAAACTTATAGGTTAAATGATCTTCCTTGCATAACAAGCGAAGAAATTTTGCTTCATCCTTCTTGGCCCCACCAACATTACTATTGTTGTTGTTATAATTGTTTCCATTGTTATTATCCTTGTTCCCATTTTTCTTATGCTTATTCTTTTTTACTACAAGTTGTTGGTTTCCCATAGAATCAGTTGTCTAAACTACCAAAACATCCGTAGGAGGGTTGGGATTAGGGTTATGTGTGTTTTTATAGTAACTGTCGATGAATTTTGAATTACAAGGTGTGTACCCTAGCTAGTTATAGTATTAATTGTTAAACCAATTATACCATCAACATATGGTCTGGAAATAGTTTTGTCGAATCAATCTATGCTCGAGGAGCTTTAGGAAAAATTTCATAAAACATCCTGGTATTAGAATAAATTAAGTTCCGTTGTTGGGATTTTATAATAGCCTAATGTTCAGTTTGTACCCCATAAAGAACCACATATTTTGTAATACATGGTTGCAAACACTTAATGAGACAATCAGTTAAAAACCCATTCAGAATTTGATCCTTTATGAATCCTAAATGTGGTCAGATATGTAAGTGGACTTATCCTGGCGAAATGGGATCAATAATTCAGTACCGATTTCGTAATGAACTAGAAGCTAAAAGTGGTTTAAAAAGTTCATTTCAACAACATTGAATGTCTAGAAATAATTGTGTGGTATTTGAATATACCATTTCACTACCATCCATGTTAAAGTATTTAGAAGAGTCTAAGCCCAATGGAATCATCCATCAGAGAGTTGGATGAACACCAGAGGTGGAAGGTCATCACATGGTTCAACAAGTATTCCTTACATTTTCCTTCAAATTTAGAAATATCTGAAGGTAACTTGGTTAAATCAGGAAAATTTAAAGTAGCCAAGAAAGGCGACTTCATTTGAGTAGTAGCTTCCCACTGATGTGTGTTGACATTGGTAAAAATGGTTTATATTGTCCAAATTTATGGCCAAATTAAGGGGTTTTGGAGGTGATTAAAACCTTTTAAAGTGCCCCCCATACCCTCCATAGGTTGTCTACCTAGTAAAGAATTCGCAATTTATGGGTTAACCATTTCCTTCGCTCCTATTCTAGAAAAAGGGATGTTCCCAAATGAAGCATTATGCCCCCAGGGAATTCCAACGCTCATGTCCCTTATTCCAAAAGTACCACTAAATGGAATATTAGATATCATGGGGTTACTAGTGCCCATGCCTCTAAAGGACTAGAAAGGAAAGTTTAACTAAAGTAGACTAGAACCAACAACAGTTCCAAAAACTAGGTTTGGGTTAGGAATGGACAATTGTCCACTAAAAGGTGGGAAACTGTGTAGAGGCACTAATGACCCACTTCCCAAAGCAATAGTAAAAGTAGATGCAGGAGGAAGTGAAATAGGAATGGTCTGAAAACCAAGAAATTCCATCCCAAGAGAAAAATGGATTTGTACTTTGTGGACCATAAGTAGGTCCTCTAGTAAGAATCATAAAAGATGATGGAGTCCATACAAAACCTATGGCATATGATGCATCTGCACTAACTCATCCTAAGGGATTGGTATTAACTAGGGGGGTAACCTCCCTAGCACTAGAAAGCTCACTAGTGTTCTCCATACTATCCCACATATATGATGGATTATTTGGCCCAAGAATATCAAATCTAATTCCTTGGCTAGAATTCAGATCTTGCAGAGGGTTCATAAGTCATGAAGGATTAGTGAGCTCCTCAATGGAGGGAAAATCTGTGTTCTCCTTTAGGTGAGAGGAAGCAACTGGGGGAGAGTTATCTAACTGACCCTCAACATCACTAAAGTGCCCTTTTTAGATAAGTACTTAGACTCAATAGACCTAGTTGTGTTTTCTATTGTTTCTTGTTCAATAGGATGTTCCTAGTTATCTTCCTCTTCCCCCTTGGGGGTGGATTAGTATAATATAGTATTCATCTAGGTGTAAGGACTTCCCTCTATTTAGGAGAGTGTTCTTGAATTCTTCTATACATGCGCAAAGGTTTATTAGGCATGGTGGCTCGTAGACAACTCAAAGGAGGAAGTCCAAAAAGATAAAACAACAAACAACACTCACTAGAAAGTCCCCTAAAAGATTACAAGCAAACAACTCTTACAATGAAAAGAACATGGATGCAAGTATTATTCAGTGAAGAGTCAATACTTATTCTACATAAAATCTACAGAGGAATAATGGTGCAATGCACCAATAGATACATCTTTTACATGTTAATATAGAATGGGGTGTAGGATGATATTTAACCAAAACCCTTAAATGAATAAAACACAATTTATTCTAAATGAAAATTAGAGAGGGATAATGGTGAAATGGAATGTGCCAATAAATCCATCTTTATGATGCTAAGATAGAATGGGGTGTAGGCTAATCTCTAACAAAAAAAAATGCCTGACTAAATTGAAATTATTTTCAAGGAGGATTTTTCCCCAATCCAATAGTTGAAATTACAATAATAAAAATATGTAATTTGATTATTTCAAAACCTCAATATTAACATGATGATTTCTTTTATATTAGAAATCAGAAATAGGGGTTTTCTTGAGCACTTGCTATTTTCTTGTCATTTTTCTGATCCGAATGTCAGGAATCGAAAATCGAGTTTCACCCTTCCAGACTCTGGTTTTGGATTTCCGATCCTAACCTTGATTTGTGTGTGTTTCTTTATATTGGATTTTCTTTTGGATCAATTGGCCATGTTGTGCAATATGATCAAACAACGGTCATAATTAATCCTCATCCTTAGCCATTTCTTGGGTTTAATTTATTGGTTTTTGACATTGTTTTTGTTATTTTTTACTGTGTGTATCACTGTAGTTGCTCTGGTTCCCACTGAAGGACTTGGTTACTGTCCTCTGATGAACCGCTTGCGTTGTCGACTGGTAAGTGATTTTTCCTCTTATCCATTTGGTTTATGGGTTAAATAATCCAGTTCATTTTTTATTTTATCCCCATGTTCACCACGGTAAACAAAGTGCGAGATCCAAAACCCTCATAGACGAGCCAAAATCTAGGGACCCCAATGTTGGGGTATATACTGACATTGAGGGAGTTGTAACTGAAACCTTTGCCTTGGATTGGGCTTACATCTACTCTATATTCGACAATGATGACCCATTGGAGGTAGAGAATGATGTCCAGGCCTTCCAAAACATTGCCAAATCCCAAATCCATGTGATTCCTGCTCACCCACCTACCATGCCTTACACATATGTCGTCTGCTGGTTAGTTAAACTTGCCAACCCCAACACACAAATGTTCAGGGATTCTATTAAATCCCCTCTTGTCTCCTTCAAACTAGAAGTCATTGTAGGGATGTATGCCCTCATGACCCCCCAACAGCTACTCATTGAATAATTCCTGAAGAAGTCAATTCCCAAATTCAATCTTGATGAATTGATCAAATATTGGATGGATGTGCCAACTCTTTATGCTCATAGACCTGACATGAAGTATCCCATTTTTGGTTCAAAGAACCTTATTCACTGCTCCCTGCCATGTTCTGTAGACTGTATGTCCTTCCCAACTCCTCATACTTCAAGACTGAATGGGCTCATATAGCCTATCACATCATTTCCACTGGCCAATAATTTAGCTAGGCTCAAATAATATCGGTGGTTTTGAGGGATTTTATTTCGCAAGCACAGAAGATCAAATCATCCAAAAACCCCAAGTTGTATCTGTTTACTTATGTTGTAGATATCATCTACTCCTCCTTTTCCTTCCCCACCATGAATTGGAAGTGGACCAAGAAAAGTCCACATGTTCATGATAAAATCATTATGCAGCTTAGTACTACCTTCATATCCTCTCTTTGCAAACTCGCTATATAATTTCAATTAAAAGCACAATGTCCTAATATACAACTCAATAGAATACTATGTCGAATACAAAATATGGAGTCCATTTGGCTTCTGATCGAACACATCATGAATGTGCATGTTTCCTCATTATTGTAAGATGTGGTAAGTTACAAGATCATTAATTTCTAAAGCTATGGAAATAGTCATTCTATACTAATTATGTAGATTGACTAGTTTACAAAATTATTTCCTTGGAAGAAAAGAAGTGAGATAGGAGGAAATATAAATTGCTATATGAACAATACACATGAAATTAGTTTATATATAATATAATATTTGCATATCTTTATAATTTTTTGCATGATTTAATATAACGTTAGAATTATTTGCATGGTTTAATGTAATATTTAATCAAACAAATGGATGTAAAAAATAATGAATTGTGTTTATCATTGTTTTCATGATGTAATATGCATTGTGTTCATTAACACTAAATAAAATCGGAGAAATACAAAGTTTGTTTGTTTATAGCGGCTAGGGGTTATGGGTTAGGGATTTTAAGAGTTATACACATAACATTAATTATATTCAGTGAGTTATGTTTTAGGGTTACTAAATCACGAGTAAATATCTTATATGCTTACTATTATTCCAAATAAGTTATATATATTTAGTATAGACTATTTAGGTGTTTATGGAGATCTTAAAGACAAATTTCAAGGAAATATTGTATTTTTCATTATAATTATTGTAACTCCTCATTAAAAAAAATACCATTACTAAATATTGTTATATTTAATCCAAATCTAAACAATAAAATTTTACAAATTTGCTTACATTAATTGTATAAGTATGGCAATAATTGCATTGTTAGGAAGAAGTTATTATTGTTGTTTTTTAATATACACCTCTCACAAATTTTGAAAATAAATATGCATTATGTTTTGCATGATTTAATATGCATGATGTTTATACACACTATAAAGTTGGAGGAATAATTATTTTATGCACATCTAACTAGTACATATTACAAACACAAACGATCATATCTAATATCACCTAACATCATCTAAGATAAAAATCTAATAATTACATATAAAATCACCTAACATAATCTAACCTATACATTTACACATTACTTAATATCATCTAAGACGTGCATATAATAATCACATCTAAAAATTAAAAGAATTAACTAACATCATCATCACACACGTCTGACAAAAGATAAACATCGTTTAGTACACAAATCTACCAAAGATAAATATAAACAAACATTATATGACATACACATCTACCAAACAAAAACATAATTTAAGAAACACATCTAACAAGCACATGTGACAAGCATATCTAATAAACACATCTAATAAAACACAAGAATTATCTAACTTGCATATCTAATAAGCACATCTAGCATACATATCTAATAATCACATATAACAAAACACATGCATTATCTCACATCATCGTCACATAAAAAACATAAATATCAGCTAACACACACATCTAAAAATAGCTAGCATCATATAACATACACATCTATCATCAACTATCAAACATAAGCATAATTCAATATACACCTAAAATATTATCTAACATAATCTATCGTATAATACATCAATCACATTTAACATACAATTCTAAAAAAACACAAGCATTATTTAACAACATCATGTATCATACACATCAAACATCACCTAACATCATCTAACATATACATGTAAAATAGACATCTAGCAAACATATCTAACATGACCTAACATACACATTAACATCAACATCAACATGTAAAATGAATGCAAACATATCTAACTTGACTTAACATGCATTATATATATATATATATCCAATAGAGCTAGAGGCATCAATACCTCTGTTATACACCAGAATGGCACCTCTCCGTCCGAGTGCCGACTTTCCTTATGTCGACGCGCAAAAGGACACTTATGGATTGAGGTTTGCCTAGAATAATATATCTTGGCTTATTATGGAATACATTTCTACCTTCATCTCTGCCTGTGACCACTTTGCCATGATTTCGTCGCATGTCGGCACTTCATGAAAGTCACTGAAAGTCACTGAAAAAACACCTATCTTAGAGGACCCATATCTTGAGTTCTGTAACTCCGTTTGACCTCATTTCTACGCCGTTGGAAAGGTATTTCAGTTAGCTAAAACTTTCCAGAAGACACCAAAGTCTGAAAATGCCCATAAATACCCTTAAAATGTGTTTTTTGTGTATACGTGACTCTCCTCAAGGCATAGTCGCTTATCATACGCGAGTTTCATGTTTTACAAGTAGCGTATGCATATATGCGCGGGTTGCCTTTAAACTAAGTCGCGTATCATACGCAGGTTGCTATACTATAGACCCGCGTATGTGTTTCTCAACATTAAAACATAAAAACACGAGTTAATTGGAGATTAGTTATGTCATCTAACTGATTTTCTTAACTGCTGTAACTTCTCTAACCTTCGAACTACCTTATTTCATCCATATAAATAGAGGTAGGAGAGGCCACGAGAGGGACTTGGATTTTATGCATTGTTATGCTGGAGGAATCGGGACTCTCTTTGCCCACACCTTTGCCCTGGAGGTCTTTCCCTTGTGTTGCAGAGCTTGGAGGCTGAGTTCTTTGGAGAAGAGAAGCAGCAGATCTAGATCAAGGTTTCGTGAGGTGCCGACTTGAAGAGAAGGTATATTTGTACTTGTTTTCAAGATTAATAAAGATGTGATGTCCTTCTTCTTCCCAAATCATTGTTCAATGTGTGATTGAATCTCCGTTTATGATCATGTAATGATGTTATTTAGATTATTATTTCAGATTTATTTGATTATCATTTGTTTATATGTGGTCATAATGGTTTGAGGAAGGTATAACTTGTTTTGCAGGTCTCTTGGAGCGAGAGGAGCAAGAAGAGGATTGAAGAGAAAGCTTGGACCAGCCTTCAGTTTAATCAGGTGTGGATCTTTCTCATCTCTGAAACTTGCTGTTATATACTTGCTGAACATTGTGCATCTCTCTTTCAACCCCAGTACGTTGATGGCCTCTTAAACCCTAGCCATAGGATACTTTCCTTTACAACAACCTCCACCACCAAAAGCAAAGGAATTAATACCTTTGTCAAGAAATAATGGCATAGGCTAACAAATATCATATATCTCTCCATGAGGATTAAGTTCACTTGATGTGACCATCCTATTTAGAACTGAGTGGACTAGAGTAGGAGATGGTGGATAACCGATTCGTTGAGGAGGAGAGTGTGGTTGACGATCTATGGATGAACTGGATATGGTGGTTGGTTGGATAGGTGAGAAGGACAAGGTGGTTTACTGACCTATGGAGGAGGATATGGTGGTCGGTCATCATGGTGAGGAGAAGAAGGAGGTGGAGGAGATGATGGTAGGTCATCTCAATGAGGAGAAGTAGGAGGTAAATGATATGGTGGTTGGTTGGCTCAGTGAGGAGTAGACTGTGGATGAGGAGGAGGAGGTGGAGTATTACCACCCTCATTAGATGAAGTAGAAGAAGACCAACTATCATGGCCATTCCTCCTCCTTTCAGTTAGAAGGATGGATACATCGACGATATGAGGCATCAAAGTCATCATATCATGTGGAAGAATCCTCCATATCTCTACAAGCTCAGGGTATCACATGATTTCCCAAACCTATACATAGTGCATTCCCTGTCGAGCCAACACTACAAATAACTGATCGACCAACTCCTGACAGAATCTAGCATCTGGCTTGCATCGCAAGAAAGGTCTTTGTAGTTAAGGCACTGACTCAAACTCCACCGTCTCCTTGTTCAGTACTTGGGGAGGCCACTCCCTAAAATAAATGGCAATATCTGCAAAAAAATATAGTACACAATAATAATTAGACAATCTCATTAAACAATTTAATAAAATAATTTAAAGAAAACATTTAGAATAAATTACATTTTGGGTTCTTAGGCCTCTATGATGGACCACGCTAGCTTGGTCTGAAACATCATTTTGAAAAATATATTGTGATGGATCTAGAAGACACTCTTTCTCAAATTACATTTTTATTAAGTAAGATAATAAAATGCAACTAGATTAATTAAAGAATAACACTAATGTTACCTATGGCATTCGGTGGCTCATCTTGAGTGAAAATGATGTTTGGTAATCCTTTCTAGTGTATCCATGCTTATGGATACAACACATGATCTAATGTGTGGTCATCCTTGCTGGCAAGTAACACCAATGTCTCCAAGGTGATCCTACCTGGGAACTCCGACTAATCCCTCTTGGGTAGCATTTATCCCCACATGTGCATATGCACCTTGGTCATTGGCCTAGGAGGACGACAATCAAATGATGACCTAGTGAATATAAACCTCTCAAAAATTAAACAAAATAACTCTAAAGCAAAAGTGAATTTAACACCCCCCCTCAAATTGTGCATGGAATTTATCCAAATTAAAACAAAATTGCCACAAAAAATGTGTGACCACCTAATGAATCTAGGTGTCTACACTAAATAATAGAGGTAAACTAATGGGTTTCCCATTAGTGGTGAAGTGGGACAATGTTATCACCAAAAGTGAGAGGCACCTAACCTCCTTTGCATCGAACGAATCTATCCACAATTGTCCACCATAAACTTTAAAATCAGTAGCATCATTGATGTGTTGACTAATAGATATCTGAGAGTAAGTGAGTTGAATATTTGTTGTAAAAACGGGTGGGACATCAAGAAAGTGTGGAAAATACTCCCTCCTCTTGGATAACCAAGTGATGAAATATATGTCCTCCTCTATGGGTTGGAACCATAGATCAAGACCAAACTGAAATGTTTGTGTACATTAATCCCAGTGATGGATAAAATGCATCAGTGATGTCGAGTTTCCCTCTAGTGATGTAGCATCCTCATAGAACTTAAGGAGTCCAACACCCCTCAAGAGGACTTGGGCTTGTGTTGTAACCGAGTGAGGGTACAAATCCCTCTCCCTCTCTTAGGCCTCCCACTCATGTACAACATTGTACAAGTCTACTCGCACCTGTTGCTTTTATTGTTGATCTTGTCACAAACATCTATGATTCACATACAACTTCCATCTCTCTCTCTCTCTCTCTCTCTCTCTCTCTCTCTCTCTCTCTCTCTCTCTCACACACACACACACACACACACACACACACACAAAAATGTATATATAAACCATAAAACATAATAATTACATATATATTAAGATCAAAAAATATATTTTTCTCAAAATACATGAATTTCATAAGCAGTACGCCCACATAACAGGAAAGCACTGTAAGTGGTGCTTTTGTAACTATAGCGCATTGAAAATGGTGCACTTCAATAATTACAATGCTCCAAAGAAGCAAAACAAATATAATAACAATACAAAAACATCGATGCTCTATAATAACTTTAACCCCTGGTGTGTTATATACCATATAAGCATAGTCAATTGTGTGGTTAGGTGATTATAACGCACAGTCTAGTGGACAAATGATTTTAACATTGAAAAAAATTGACGCTCTTTATTAACTACACAACACTAATGCATTATATAATTCATAAGCATCGTGTATAGTGCATATGTGATACTACAACGCATTGACAACCGAGGGTTAGTATGTAATATAACAAGGAGAGCTACTAATGCAGTAAGTCCCTGCCATATGTCATTGAGCTCTTTGGTTTAAGATGGAGTGCTTTGGTTCATGTTGCAGCAGCCCAAACTGTGACACTCATGTAAAATAGTTACAAGCGACCTGCAGATATTATATTCTCAAGATCATAGGATTTTCGATAGTATGCCATAATCGCTTGCTCATTGTTCATGATTCATGGCCAATAAAGAAACTGGGGTATAACCTTTAGCTCAAATTAGGTCCTGGTCTTCTAGACGCTATCTCTCCTTCTACCGCTACATAGGGAAATGTTTTTAGCTTAACTGGATAGATGGAATACTCGGTTCGTAACAAGCAAAAATATGGGAGTTCATCTTATAAAAGGCAACAAAATAGATTGTCAAAGCCTTCATACCAAGAGGTTGTGTCTGGTCTTCTTTGCTCCGGCGTTGACTTGAGTTGGCTGGATTGCAGATTTCTATCCAGTTTGATCGCTGATGTAATGCATTTTTCCTGAGCGTACTTCGGTTGCAGCTTTCTACAACGATATTCATCTGATGAGAAGAAGAAGCCGAAGGAAAATGGAAAATGGCAGGCCTTAATTGATTGCATGGTTTGATGCTGAAAGGAACGTTAATCAACCCATCGCTTTCCACGTAGATTAATAGAAAACAGTTGCAAATGGTGGGGACATTAGGTATAGCACAATTCAGCTTATGACATAGCTTTCAAATCTCTTGCTGTACAATTGAAGTCGGCTTGTCACATGAATAGTCCATATCCGAATTTATCTCTGTGCATTTGCTTATAGTATACAATATGCCTCATTATTTGTCGTTGTCGTCTTGCATATTTTCTAGGCTTTCAAATCTAAAGAGGACATTTTTTAGGGTAACAAACAAAGGATTCAATAAATCTTGGAATTAAAGCGCGTTCAATAACAAGAAGTTCATTCCATGAAAATCAAACGAAGAAATGAATTTTGGACTGTAATATGTATATCTATTTTTAAGATCTGAGCAAGGTGCCAAAACCAGAGTAGATAATGGCTTTCCAAATGCGAGAGTAGGGGGTAAGTAGCAAACACAGCCTACGTGAACAGGTAATTTTTATTCTAGTAATATATTGAGCTTTCAGTTGGATTCATTGGCGAATGTTCAATATATTATGCTGTAGAACCTTTGGCATAAAAATACATTTTGTTCAAAGATTTAACTAAAAATTTCAGATGCATTTTCACTTGTATTAGGAAGTTGCTCAATATTGTGAATATTGTGTGATTTCTAAACATGGACAAAATGAAAACAACTTTCAGTGGTAATTGTGAACTACATTCT
The DNA here is from genome assembly GCA_001517045.1 of Pseudotsuga menziesii. Lineage (NCBI taxonomy): Eukaryota > Viridiplantae > Streptophyta > Pinopsida > Pinales > Pinaceae > Pseudotsuga > Pseudotsuga menziesii. The sequence continues at coordinate 289,453 of LPNX010760241.1, read as the reverse complement.
ATTAATTAAAGTCTCAAAATTCTATGCAGCATGCAATCCGGCTCTTGAGACACGGAAGATATAGATAAGTTTTTATCTTCTAGTATGGAAATGAAGCCTGATTGAAGTAGCTAGCCATTTATGAGAAGGTAGGTAGGTTTCTTTGCGTTCTCCCTATAGCGAAGCGTGATACCAACAACCTGACGTGGTGTCTTAACAACCCTTGCGTAGACCGGCTTACATAACTTATCTTTTATATACACGGGCGGCTGCTTCTAGGTAAATTAATACATTTACTAGTTTAAGGTTCTGCTTCTAGGTAAATTAATACATTCACTGGTTGAAGGTCAAGAGGCAGTTGTGGAAGACGCAGGATATCAATGATAATCCACATAGTTCGTGGGTAATTATGAAAAGGTTAATAGTTTCTGTGTAGTGTAACAGTGGCTTATTATGATCCTAATCAGCATAGTTAATGGGTAATGATGGAAAGGTTAATAGTTTCTCGGTAGTAGAACAGTGGCTTTCAAGAATCCCTCGCCATGCTCTCCACTTCCAAAAATAACAACACCCGGCTGCGTCAATACAATCGCCAAACCATCTTCCCATCTTAAATAAATAATTGTGTAATGGATAAAATTGTTTGACGGGTGTCCTTAAGGGTAGACACGTTATTAACTGCATGAACCGAGACGGTCACATGGGGCCCGTTCATCAGTCTACGTGTGGGAGTCTTCCATCAATGTTTTGTTTGGGATAAGTCCCAACCTGAACCAGGACGCTGGAGTTCCATTTCTTTACTTGTCTATAAAATCTCTGTACAGGACAGATAAATGTTTGTTGAATCACGCTGGAGTTGCATTTCTTGGCTTGTCTATAAAATCTATGTACAGGTCAGTTAAATGTTGGTTGAATATTGAATTGTCTGTTGAATCTTGAATACATTCTGGCCAGAAGAGACGCTCTGAATGAATGCACGAATTTAGCTGCCCGTATGAGACTGGTTAAAAAGAAGACTGAGACAGAGTCTTTAAAAGTGAGAATGTTATATCGACGGAAATATTGGCAATAACAGCGAGTCATTTGGCTGATTAGGCAACCATAGCAGACCTAGCGGGACGTGTGTATTTCTGAAGCTACCAGATATAAAATATTTTCCCTTACTGGCACGTTGCAGCATGCATTGCCGCCTCACAGGTGGTACATGGTGGTTATATATCTTTGCATTTGAGTTTTGGTTTCCAGCAGGTAAATGAAATACTTGTTCAGACTTGCCCAGCATCTGCGATTACCCCCGCCTCCTCATTGGAATTTATTTATCAAAATCACCTACCGCCTAGTGAAGTATATTCACAAATGGTGTTGCTTTTATTGGGACAATGTATCTCAATTCTCTTTCATGTTCCTAACATTCCTTGTTTGTTAAGTGTTCTTGTTTTACAATGATCCAGAGGATTAATCATTGCAAGTTTTGTTCCTAAAACACAGTGGTTGTCATTTTGCCGATGAGAAGCTTTAGATGTGAACAAGAAAATGCAGTTTCAGGTACAGCATAAAGTCTCTATAGAAAGCTATATGGAAAATTCAAGAAAGTGATTGCATATATGGCTTTTTAATTTGTATACATATATTCATAATGCCTGGCTATATTCATAATCCTTGGCTATTTCAGTTATTTCTTGGAACGCTTTTCGACACAGGCTAAAAATCAAAGTTTTCTTTCTACATTAAATTGTCCTTTTCATATAGAATTTACAGATATGGTATTGCATTTTTAGGCTTTTAAGAGAAAGTTGTTTTGATAAAAGGCTTTTAAGAGAAAGTTGTTTTGATAAAAGGCTTTTAAGAGAAAGCTGTTTTGATAAAATGCATAATTATAGTCATATAAAACCTGTCGCATATTAAAAAAAACTCATAGCTTTTCTTTGAATTTCTTTGAATTTACTATATATTCTGAAAAGATTTGGTCGTTAGAGGGCTTAGAAGGAGCCTTTGTCGGAGACTTAGCCGTAGGTGGTTTAGGCTTCTTGGAAGCTGACTTCTTTTCTCTCTTCGACGGGGCGTCAGGCTTCTTTTTTTAGGCTTCTTTTCTTTCTGGTGAGCTTAGACGATCCTTTTACTTTCTTTTACATCCTCCCTGTAACTCCTCGTCAGCTGTGACCTTATCGCCTTATCGCAGGATAGGGGCTTTTGTTCTTCTATTACTTCTTCTGGGGCGGTTGTTCTTCAAATTCTTCTGTAGCACTACCGTTCAGGCTTTCAATGTTTTCTTTGGGATTCGTACACTTCTAGGACCGTACTTGTTCTTCTTTTACTGGATGAGTGTCCTTTGAATCTGCCATTTTCAATCTAGTTATTATGCTTTTGCTTCCAAATACTGCCCAACATATAAGAACAAGAGAGAAAATGATCAATTCAAGCCATTAAAATCGTTATCTTTAATCAGTTCTAGGACTCAATGCCAGCGAAAATGCAGCAAAGCAAACAAAATATATAGTACAATCAAACAAAGAAGAAGATGATGACGAAGACAAACTTGTTATGGAGATTTATTAGAATTGGAATTTGAGTGTATGTAATGCCTTAAATTCCTGATTGCAGGGCAGCGAGCAGAGATCGTCAAATTCCGAAGCTGGACAGTGAGCTTCTTCTATGTTCTAGGAACCTGTTTTAGATAATAATAAAAAATGCAATTTATTAGTAGGAGGCTTATAGTAGCATACCTGAAAACTTCCTACATTTGCTAACTATTGATGCATTGTTTTTCTTTCTTTCACCACTTAAAAGAAATGCTCTATCAAAGCTAGTGGGGAGCATGTTAAAGCCAAAGTGGATCCCAACATGAAGACATAGTTTCATCCCAGAAGATGTCCACTCCCATGGTTTCCTCAGAGATCCGAAATTACTTGCAGAGGATGTCCACTCCCATAGTTTCATTACAAATCCAAAATTGTTTTAGTTCAATGATCCTTGCTGTGGTTTCTATTTGAGGTTGTTCCAACTCCACCTGGTCTCAGAACATGCAGTCCATGCAGATGTTGCAAGCATAGAAAGCCCAAGTGCACTCCATGCAGATGTTGCATGGATGATAACCTATTCCTCATACATTTAACATTTAATGTTTGTGAACTAATGCTAACTTGAACCTAACATTAGTTTATCAATACAGTTTGGTCTAATAAAACATTGATCAAAATGATATTTCCATTGCTCTTAGCCTCGAAAAGAGGCCAAATAAGAAGTAGAAGTTCTTAATTGGTGGAAAAAACGGTCATGTACAATTTTAAATGAAGTGAAGTTGTTGATTGGCTAAGAAAACGGTGAGTTTTAAATGAAATGAAGTTGTTGATTGGCTAAGAAAACGGTGATGACGTTACTTTGAATCAAACCATAGTATAAGTGTTTAAATCTTGTTTTGATATTTGTGCAAACTAATTCAAACGGCGGCAAGCCGAATCATAGAGTCCCTGCTAGCCGAGGGCAGGGACTAAGAATCATAGAGTCCCTGCTAGCCGAGGGCAGGGACTAATAAATAGGTGTGTCCCATAATATGGAGCGTTGATGCTTTACAAATACATTTATGCCATGTCTCCAGTATGCATGTTTTGATACAATGCATCGATATCGACATGACTACATGTGAAAATATTATGGAATATATGGTGATTTTTGTTTGTTTGAAAAGATAGGTTGGTGCATATGTTAATAATACGTGCATCGGTTAATGGTGCACTAATTACACTTATGACTGATGCTTTTAATAATAATTCCACACCATATACTGTGTGGACTTATTATTAACATGCACCAGACTATGCGGTGAAAAATAAAAATAAAAATCGTTCATTAACCTAACAGTGCGTTTGGAAATATATACAACATTGGTTACACAATGCTCTAGGTAACTATCAACACTAATGCGTAAATTAATATTACTGCACCGCTTAAAGTGCTATATGAGTAGTGCAATGCATCAATATGGGATGTTGTGAAAATATTTTATATAGTCATAGTAGTGTGTTAGTTAATATGGAGCCCACTAGTTATACGATGCGCTATATGGTAATAGTTCGAATGCGACACAAAACTTTTTTTAATGGACAAATTCTAGCTGAATTTAAAATTTTAATCCACTAAAAGTTTAAATTTGTTGATGTAATTGTAACTTCAGAATGTATTCACTTGTATATCTTATGTATTGTACCCTGATGTTTATTCTGGGAAGTGTTTGTAATGTAATTGAGTCATGCCATGCCCTGATGTTCCGATCAGGAGTTTCTATAATGTAAACAAGTCATGTCAAGTCATTGTGGGTAACCCTCCTATTGATCAAGGGTTAAAGTCCCCACAGTTGTGGGGCCCTAGGGTTATTCGACTATCCTAGAGAAGTCGGCCCTAGGTGAGTTATTGTAAGTCAGGGAAATAGTCCCCACCATTGTGTTAAGGATAACCCTCCTTGTTGATCGGAGGGGCAAAGTCCCCACAAGTTGTGGGGCACTAGGGTTATTAGACTCTCCTAGAGATGTTGGCTCTAGTAAGTAAATGTTAACTGAGGCCGACGTGTTGGAGTGGACATTAAGTGAATGAAAGAATATAAATAGAGAGTGAGCCTCTCTATTTATCACACAAACACTCACTCATTGGGGCGCATGAGTGAGAGAAGAAGTTGCTGGGACAAGAGAGAGAGAGACTACTACTGTCGGGAGATCATCTTTATGTTTTTAGGTTTTACTCTTGGTGCTGATTCTATCTCTGAGTAAGTTGCGGGGTTTTCTCGTTTATGGTTTCCTCGAGGAAAATCTTTGTGTCTATTGTCTCTTGTGTTTGATTGATGTGCTTGTTATCCTCTCAGTTGAAGATCCTAATATAATGCTAGCTTGAAAGATAAAAATCTAACATGGTATCAGAGCTAACCTGAGAAGAAGACATTGTGTAGCTACAGAAGCTAGGGCTCCTTACTTGTTGGGTCTCTCTCCATAATCCATCAGCAAAAGTATGCTAGGCTGACTCTCCATTGAAGGGTGCATCTTTTTGTCGAAGCGGAATTCGATTCCGAGCATTTTCAGTTTTTGGTGCGGGAAATTAAGGCTTCTTACAGAAGAGGAATTTTTGAGTGAGCCTAGCATAGAATTGCTCTCCTCATCAAAATCGAAGTTTAGAGACCTGGGTCGAGATTGTTGGTTGGGTGAAACTTTGAGAAAGTCAAACCCTAGTTTGACCCCGGGCTGGAAAAACCCTAAATACTAAAACTGATATGTTTTGGTACATTCGCTATTTCTCAATATTGGAGAAGGATCAGGAGCTAAAACTATCATGGGACGAAGATAAAATCCTTATTTACACTGTGTCCAAATTTCAGCCTCAGATTTGCTATATTATAGGAGATATGATCCCTCCAAGTTAGGGTTCTAGCCTCTTCCATGATTCATCCCCAAACATGACAACTGGGGAGAATTGCTATATCTCGGGCTACAAAGGTCCAAATGAAATTTATGAAGATAAAACAGTGATAAAATAGTGACATGTGGAAGTCCATACAACTTTGCTATGCTGAACAGTCCTGAAACAGCTCACCTTGGGAAAATGCTCATAAGTCCCAATTGGTGAAACCAATTATGATGAAACCTATGGTGTTGGACAGGGACAAGTGAGGCTACCTCAGTGCAAAGTTTTAGACACAGAGGAGTAGTAATTTCAGAGATACCGCAGAAACAGTATCAAGCATTTCTGCAGAAGAAATTGGAAAACTAGGGCTTCCTGTTCCGGAAGTTTCCCTCCACTATTTTCAGAAAAAGAGTACATTGGATAGCTCACCTTGAAGAGGTCTATATTTCTATCCAATCAGATCTGAAAGATTCCAAGTTTTGAAAATTAGGTTTTCTCTGACAAACCCTAGATCAGCTAGCTCCGGAATCAGGACGAACACCTCAAATCGGTAAGATCTAATCTTTTGCTATTTTCATTTGAGGTTCTCATTTCAAAGTGATTTATCACATTAGCTTGATGATAAGCTTGGTGAAGTTGACAACTTCCAAGCATAGAAGTATATGATCTCTCTGAAGAAAATGAATTGGACACCTACATGAGTAGAGAGGTTCCAGTTCCAGAGGGAGATGAGGCTCAAAGCCTTACACAAGAAGAAATTGGTCAAGGCCAAGAAGATCATTGCTGATTCAATCACAGATCACCTTATACCACAAGTGTCTTCCATAAAGACACCAAAAGAGATGGTTGATTCCTTGACCAAGCTATTTGAAGGGAAGAACATAAATCGGAATATGAATTTGAGAAAACAGTTGAAGAATGTGAAGATCCAGAATCCAGAGACCATACAGTCATACTTTACAAGGGTCTCTCAAATCAAAGAACAACTTGAAGCGGTATAAGAAGAAGTGGATAATGCAGAAGTTGTGATAACCACCTTGAATGACCTCCCATGATCATGGGATTCATGTGGGATTCATTCATTCAAGGAATGTGTGCCAGAAGGAAGTGATTACTTTCAACAAACTATGGGAAGAAGAAGAAGCTCGACTCATAATAAGAGAAGACAAGATGGGAGCAACTGAAGATCAAGCTCTTACCATCCAAAGAATATCCCTCAAGCGATGAGGAATATGAAGAAATCAAATCTTGAAGAACCTCTTATCCATATTAGCATTTGGATAAGAAATGATGTTATTATGAATGGAGAAGATGATAAAGCTGAAGGCTCAAGAAGGAGTCTACCCACGAAATAAATAAAGATAAGTATTCAATTGTCATTTCATGATATTGTTTTGTTATGCATTTGTTTATATTTAGTTGATGTATTATGCATGATAGATTGTCTGCATTAATGACAGTATACTACTAATACGCATGTGATGGGTAAGTAGCTCATGGTGCTATACAACTCTCCATCACTACTTATATAGAATGAAACCTCTTTGCTGACATATTGGATTAGTGCACAATCTCAATGTTGTCCTGGTAGAGATGGGAGGCATCTAGAAAGTTTCCGTGAGATATGGATGAATGTTGTATTAGCTAAAATAGTTGCATAATCATATATATCTTGATGCAAAAGAATTTTTTTATTATGAATATACCTTATGAAATGTTTCTAACCATACAACTAATGCATTTGACTTGTAGGAAAGATCGCATAAAATCACCTACAAGCAAAGAAGGATGAGACTTGTTCCGAAGAACAACTGATGACAGTTCAAGATGAAGAATAACATGATGAATGGATCAACATCATTGATGCAAAACCTTCTAGATATGAAGAAGTAACCAAGAAGAAAGGGAAGACCAGTTCAAGAAGAATGATGTCTAGGATGCAGTATTGATACGTGAAGGGAAGTTCGTAGTTCCATCATGCGATAGATGAAAACATCATGGGATACAAGGCAAGATTCATAGCACAAGGCTTCTCATGAAAAGAAGGCATAGACTATGAAGAGACATTTGCAGCTAGTGGGAGTTGAGACACATGACAGGTAGAATCATGTGTGCAAATGAAAGAAGGCCTTGTACGAGCTCAGAAGACACCCATGGGATAACACATACATGATGAGCTTGATGAATATCTTAACCTTTGCTACAAGGTTGAAGATGAAAGAATATAGAGGATGACAAGCTCACTGATGGGTGCGAGAAGAACTTTTGAAAAAGTTCAAGATAGAGGATCTTGGTATCTAGTGATCCTAGATGGATACATAGAATATTAGTAGCAGAGGAAGCTACTTGTCACTCCGGTACAGAATGTTTCAGTGCATAGAGTACGAAGGATAGAGGGAGTGACTGCAGAAGATCCTGAGGTTCGACATGGTACGACAGGATGGACAGATTATTGATGACTCTAGGCTTTACTGAGAGTAAAGCAGATTCCAAACTTTGCTTCAAGGTTGAAGACGGAAGACCAGTGATGCTCCTGTTATATGTCAATGACTTGTTCTTGACAAGAAAAGAGGAACTCATTAAAGTTGCAAGAAGGAGACTTGCTGCCGAGTTCGAGATGAAGGAATTGGATATGATGGCATGGAGGTGTGGCAGAATATTCCTGGGACAAGGGAAGTATGCAGTAGAGATCCTGAAGAGGTTCATGATGCTGGACTACAAGGCCACACCTATGGCATCGAACCTGAAGCTATTGAGTGATGCTTCATCAAAAGCAGTTGATGCTACGATGTATCATCAGATGATTGGGTCCTTGATGTACTCGATGAACACGAGACCAGGTATTTGCTTTGCTGTGAACACCTTGAGCTAGTTCCTGACATATCCGAGACATGTTCACTTGATTGCTGCAAAGCATATTTTGAGGTACCTAAAGGGTACAGTTGATTATGGGCTCAAGTATGAGACAAATCAGAAGATTAACCTGGAAGGTTATGTTGATTCAGATTGGGTAGGTAGTGCCATCGATAGAAAGAGCACCTCAGGGTGTTGCTTCAGTATGGGATCAGGTGTGATCTCTTGGTTTAGCAGGACACAGTCTTGCATGGCACTGAGTACAGCTGAAGTAGAGTATGTCACAACTTGTTTAGCTAGTTGTGAGGCAGTATGGCTGAGGTAGCTACTGTCTGATTTATTTGATCTCTAGTTAGATGATACTTGTATATATTGTGATAACCAGAGTTGTGTGAATTTGTCGTAGAACCCGGTGTTCCATGACAAGTCGAAGCATATCGAGATCAAGTATCACTATATCAGGGATATGGTGCAGAAAGGAGCAGTGAAGCTCCAGTATGTTGCGACAGATGAACAGATAGCTGATGTGTTGACTAAGCCATTAGCCAGAGTGAAGTTTGAGTACTTCAGGGAGAAGCTTGGTGTTCTTTAGATCGAGGTTCCCTCCAAGGGGAAGTGATGAGCCCATGAGCCATTCTGACATGGTGAGAGGATTGGTTCCTTCCATGGTCAGATGTAAGGGCTGAGCCATTCTGTCATGATGAGAGGATTGGTTCCTCACATGCCAGATATGAGTGTTGAGCCACTCTGATGTGACTGTAGGATTGGTTCCTACATGATCAGATATAAGTGTTGAATGTCGTTCTTTGAATGGAGGCACCTGATCAGTTACCAGGAATACTCAGTCTCGGACTGAGGGCCATTCTGATGTGACCGTAGGATTGGTTCCTACATGATCAGATATAAGTGCAGATCCATTCTGATGTGACTATAGGATTGGTTCCTACATGATCAGATATAAGTGCAGAGCCCTTCTGACATGCTGGATTGGTTCCTCGCATGGTCAGATGTAAGTGCAGAGCCCTTTCGACATGTAGGTAGGATTGGTTCCTCACATGGTCGAATGTAAGTGTTGGGCCTTTCTGACATAGATGACTGGATTGGTTCCTCTCATTGTCAGATGTGAGTGCTGGGCCTTTCTGACAGGGTTGTGGGATGTGTTCCCACATGGTCAAATGTGAGTGTTGGGCGTGCCTTTCTAATGTGATTATAGTATTGGTTCCTACATGATCAGATGTAAGTGCAGGGTGGGCCATTCTGACTTAGGGTTAGATATAAGTGCTGGAAAAGACCTACATGGAGGCTAGGCCTACAACCAGCATGAAAAAAGGCTGGCTCTGTAGAACTTCCTATGACAAGAAGAATCAAGAGATATCACCTCTGATGATGATCCAGCAGAGATGTTCCAGATCCAGAGATGATCCAAATCAAGTGATGATCCAGATCCAGTGATGATGATCCAGATTGAGTGATGATCCAGATCCAGTGATGATGATCCAGATCGAGTGATGATCTAGATCCATATGAAGATGACTTGAAGATGAAGATGACAAGAACTCATCCAAATTATACAAAGAAGAAGACTAGTGCTGATAAATTGTGTCGAGAGAATACCTTCCTAGTTAAGAGGGAGTGTTGATGTAATTGTAACTTCAGAATGTATTCACTTGTATATCTTATGTATTGTACCCCGATGTTTATTTCGGGAAGTGTTTGTAATGTAATTGAGTCATGTCATGCCCCGATGTTCCGATCAGGAGTTTCTATAATGTAAACAAGTCATGTCAAGTCATTGTGGGTAACCCTCCTATTGATTAAGGGTTAAAGTCCCCGCAGTTGTGGGGCCCTAGGGTTATTAGACTCTCCTAGAGAAGTCGGCCCTAGGTGATTTATTGTAAGTCAGGGCAATAGTCCCCACCGTTGTGTTAAGGATAACCCTCCTTGTTGATCGGAGGGGCAAAGTCCCCACAAGTTGTGGGGCACCAGGGTTATTAGACTCTCCTAGAGATGTCGGCTCTAGTAAGTAATTGTTAAGTGAGGCTGACATGTTGGAGTGGACATTAAGTGAACGAAAGAATATAAATAGAGAGTGAGCCTCTCTATTTATCACACACACACTCACTCATTGGGGCGCATGAGTGAGAGAAGAAGTTGTTGGGACAAGAGAGAGAGAGACTACTATTGTCGGGAGATCATCTTTATGTTTTCGGGTTTAACTTTTGGTGTTGATTCTATCTCTAAGGAAGTTGCGCGGTTTTCTCCTTTATGGTTTCCTCGAGGAAAATATTTGTGTCTATTGTCTCTTGTGTTTGATTGCTATGCTTGTTATTCTCTCAGTTGAAGATCCTAATATAATGCTAGCTTGAAAGATAAAAATCTAACAAAATTATAAGGTAACAAAGATATTACTTGGACACTTGCGCACCAGGGAGGCATGGTTTCCACAAACAAACAAAAAAGAAATGTTTCCCATTGTTTGGAAAAAATACAAAGCCACATATGAAGCAACAAATGAGAGAAATCCAACCATAGGGAAGCACTAATGCTAGGGCACTTCAAGGAGTCAACTGTAGCATTGGTTCTTAGGTGGTCTACAACACTAAAGGTTGGTGAAAATGATTTTTCCTTGCAGTATTTTTTAATTTTAATTTTACCCTATTCTAGTGTGCCCAAGTACCATACACACTGGTGCATTTAAAAGATAGAAACACATTGTTAATGAATATAAAATATATAAAATAATATTCCTAATTTAAAAAAAAAATTACCCTAATCTAGTGCGCTCAATTACATGCATCGATGCATTGAAAAGATAGAAAGGCACTATTAATGAAGATACAAATCTAAAAATTAATTTTCTGTCAAGGAATTTTTTTATTATTTTACCCTACTCATGTGCACCCAATTACACAACTCACCAGTGCGTTGAAACTCGTTAGTGAAATATAAAAATATAAAAAATGGTTTTTCAATAGACATTTTTTAAAATGTTACCCTACTCTAGCTCTGTCAATTACATGATGCACCAATGTGTTGAAAGGAAAGAAATGCACTATTGATGAATTTAAAAATATAAAAAATAGTTTCTCATNGTGTTATATTCATGCTCAGTGCACTCATATCTATCGAATGCACTAGAGTGTATCATTATAGGGTGCACCAGAGTAAGGTAAAATAAAATAAAAAATCGTATGAGAAACTATGCATTCATGTATAGATGACGCACTGTAAGATAATGCTAGTGAAAAAAAAAAACATTTTTTCAAGTGCTGCTTAATGATGAATGTTGAATTCGGTGCATGGAGTTAATTAGTGGATTAGTGCATGGAGTTAATTAGTGAATTAGTGCATTAGCTTATCTAGAAAGCACCGTAATGTTTTTTTTTAACATCTTTTTCCAGCGAGGGGTATGCATTTGTGGATGGAAGTTTTGCATTGTAGATCTTGACGCACCGTTGCGTCACATTATTTGAAATGCATTGGTTAGCATTGATGGTGGAAAAAAAAATGCATTGAACAAGGATTTTCAATGTTGGTGCATTATGTTTTGTCTACATCGGTGAGTCTATATAAAGTGTTCATTGGTGCAACTGGTATGTATAAATGCAAAAATCAAAGAGTCCATTATCACAGGGAAATCATTTGTGAAGAAGGATCCCCGTGTTCTATTTTTGAAACTGACGTTTCAGACTACCAAATAATTGAGTCCATCATTAGGGCGAAAGCTCAGAACATGAGAAAGCAATGAAGGATGAAGGGCTTCTAAGCCATAAATAGGTGGTCGGGGAAGAATAAGCCAGTGAAACTAACCTATTGTTTCCAACTCCCCATAATTTTATTAATCAAAGGTCTCCAAGTATTACTTAGCTTTAAGCCATCATCTTTATTTAAATTCTTATTTCTTTTTTCTATTTCCACAGCCTCACGTATCCTTCTCTTGTTATAGTTGTCTTCCTTAGCAATAAGAGAATCCTTCTCAATGCAAACATGATGAGATGTATTGCATGGATGCTCTGCCAGAGTAGACTTGTTTGTTCTTCCATGGATAATGTCAGCTGAATGTTCCTTGATATGGGTTTTCAAAGAACGACCCATTTCACCAATATAAACCTTACCACATGAACAAGGAACTTCATACACTCCTTTTTGTTGTCTCTGGTCTAGCACATCTTTGGCAGAATCAACAAACCTTTCGATAGAGTTCGGGGGGGTCAAATGCAACAATGATCCCTCTTTTTCTCAATATCTTAGCGAGACTATCAACGATTCCTTTAATATAAGGCAAGGTAATAATGGGGATATCAAAATATTTTCCCCAGTGCTTTTCATTATTGATTTCCTTATTGACTTGTTTGTCATGGTAACCATTCTTCTTAAAAACCATTATGAGGTGATCTAATTCATTCTTGAGGTGATCCGCATCTGAAATTATTTTTGCTCTGGTAGCAAGCGTTCTAATGACGCCAACCTTCTGGGTAGGGTGATGCTGAGATTCTGCATGAATATACCTATCTCTATGTGTGTCCTTTATGTACACTTGATATCCCAATCCCCCATCCTCTTTCTTGGTAAGAAGAACATCAAGAAAGGGAAGTTTGCCATCTTTTTCTATCTCAATAGTGAATTTTATATGTTGGGATAGACTGTTAAGGTGAGCAAGGAACTCATGCAACTTTTCAATCCCATGGTGTCGTTTAGCAAAGATATCATCTACATACCTTTTCCATTCATCCGAGGTAACATGGAAAGAGTTTATCGATTTCATTTCAAAATGCTCCATGTAAATGTTAGCAATAACAGGTGACAAAGGAGACCCCATCGCTACACCATGAATTTGTTCATACATCTTTCCATGTAAGAGAAAAAAGTAGACTTTAAACAAGTTCTTACCAGAATGGCAGTGTCAGCATCTGTAATGTCTTTGATGGTATCAATATCCTCCTCAATGGGAATCATCGTGTATAATGAGACAATGTCAAAGCTCACCAAAATGTCTTCTTTACTAACCTCGATGTTTTTTACCCAATCAACAAAGGAAGTGGAATTATTGACGAAGGAAGAGGTGTTTCCAGCCACAGGAAGAAGCTTCTTAGCTAAGAACTTGGTAAGAAGATAGGTCGGAGAGCCTATGGTATTCACAATAGGTCTCAAAGGTATCTCATTTTTATGAATTTTTGGTAAACCGTAGATCCAAGTTAAGATAACATTCCTTGGGATCAACTTATTCTTGGTGGAATCGTCCAAGGAAGAGTTTTTAACGATCTTGGAAATGTCCTTCATAACCTTTTCGCTTGGGTCCTTATCAATCATTCTATAGCTTCCACAATCCAGGTGATCAAGCATTTTTTATGGTAATCACAATCGTCAAGAATAACAGTAGCGTTCCCTTTGTCATCCTTCATAATATTAATTAATTTGTTCTTTTTGAGGTTTATGAGTGCTGCCCATTCTTCCCTGCTTATATTACAGGCTGGTAATTTTACTTTCCTTAGCATGACGACACAATCTTGTCTTACTTCCTCGACACACTTCGGTGTTAGGTTTTTTATTGAAAATTCAATATTGCAAATCAGATCCTCAAAAGGGATCCTTCTCGGGACAATGGTGAAATTCAAACCTTTCTCAAGGATGTTGTGTGAGGGAGCATCCAACTGGAGAGAAGAAAGGTTACCACAGTCATCTTATTTATGTGATTTCCATATTTACTCCCGTGGCCAAAATTCTTCTTACTAAGATGGCGATGAGCCATGTCATTGACATCATCACAACCTGTTGCGTGAGTATCTTCGTCACCATTACCATTACCATATTTATAGATTTCTATACCATTGATCACCTATTGGGTATCGTCGTGCTGTAAATCACAGTCACCATGGCCTGACCTAAGATGGCGATCATCCTTATAGGAACCCATATCATAACCTGATGCATTGTTGGATATATGTGTCACCTCTCCATGTTGTAAATGAACACTATCCTCATTTCCATTAGCTTTTCCTTAGCTTTTTTGAGCTTTGCCAGACTTATTTATTTTAACCACCTTTTGGATAGCGCTATGCTTTTTACCATGCACAACACATTGAGCAATGGAGGCATGTGTATCATGAACTTCGAGGCAAGAACGGTTATCATTGCCACTAGAGCACAAATCGCGACCGTTGCCTTTATAATCGCCGGGGAAATGTATAACCCTACCTCCATGCCGTCCGCCAGAATCTCTTGTTTGTAAGTAAAGCTTACCGTGTATTACCTTGTCATTGTGGTGAGAAATGGAGATCTGTGTATTGTGACCTTCATGGCAGGTAGTGTCATCATTGCCAGAATTGCAACTTGAGATATCGTTGTTATTGGAGCTACCGTGGTAAGCCGTATCTAGGTTATTATTGTCAGTACCAACATTACAGTTGTATGTATTACCGTTGATGGAATTGATATCTCCAATCTATAAATTCATCTTACCATTGTCTGTATAGTCGTTGGGGCAATGTACTATTATGCCTCCCCACTGTCTGTGCTGAGTAATAGTTCGATCGTCGCTGCTGGAGTTATGATTGTGACTGATATCCAAATGATTAGGAATTATTTGGTAGTTTGAAACATCGGTTTCAAAAATAAAACACATGGCTCCTTCTTCACAAATGTATAAATGCATTGTATAAAAACCTCCACCCACTCACCTCCGCTATTGACCTCTGATCACCTCTTCTATAAACAAATATTTGGGCTCTTTTTAAAAGAGCGTCTGCCAAAACCTCCATTAGAAGGTGTTTTCCTTGTAGTGGGTGCATACTTCCAAAAATATTTAACCTTGAGAAGTAGATTGAAACACCATCAACTGTACTATTACACCCCTTTGTAGTCTCATTATGTTTTGAAACAAACTATCTATTTTTTTAAAACAATTCATCTAGAAAATGTATAAGTTATTATATTTATGGTGAATAATGTTTTAGGTAGTATTTGGACTTTCAGACAAATATACAGTTACATTGTTCATGTAGGCAAAGTTTGTTAATGAGGGAAATACCAATTTTGCATGTGGTTATTTCGAAAATGTTTAAAATCGATGGAGGTTGAAAATACTTTCTTTAGTAGGTATTTAAGTAGAATGTTAATACATATTTATCAATGTTGATGGATCTTGAAAAAAGTTGTATTTGGATCCATACAATCGGAGGAAAATTCCCAAAATATTTCATGATTTAGTCTCCAAAGGTGCTTGGAACGTTGAAAATCATTTGAGAAAACCATTACATTGTAATAGTTGTTTTTAGTAACCATTTAAGAATCAAAGAGAGACATTTCATGCTTACATTAATGAATGGCATATAATTATGGATATTATCTAGAAAACAATTATTAGATAATGATATAAATTGGTGTTTTGTTATTAATTATCGTTTGTTAAGCAAGCATCGTATTGAAATCCACAAAATTCACCAAACGTTATAACACGATGCATATAAACAATGCCCCTTTGCATGATTAGGATCAAATCATATATATTTATATTTTATATAATTAAATACCAAAATAAACACAATTTACATTGTAAGTCATTCCCCCCTCTTAAGTGCATGTATCGATGTGGCTACTCATATTTGCTTAGATTTATTGGACAATTGCCAATGCATTGATGGCCATCAATTCCACTACTTTAGGTTTACACTTAGCCATTACATGCCTATGCTCGCCACCTTAAAAGATATTAAGAGTGCCCTACACACACCTACCAGTGCGATTATTTATAGTAAGTGCATAATAGACACGAAAAATGATAGTCCATTGGTCGTTATCATCATGATTAAATTTACACGACACAATAGTGCATATCTATGAAAGGTCGACACCGATAGATTTAACACAGATAATAAGCACCAGTGATATAAAACATATTACAGACACCAAAGAGTTATATAAATGAACAACGCCAATGCATAACATTTAAATTTTATGCACTAGTACTTATGCTTACAAATGCATTGAGGCATAACATTTAAATTTAATGCATTGGTGCTTTATGTTAACTATGCATTGATGCATTTGTATGATATACACACACACCAATTAAAAAAAATATGCTATAACCTTCGATCGCCTAGTTTTTTTGAGTTATAATGTACAACTTTTATAACCTCCATCGAAACCTCCATTACCAATGGTAGAGTGTTTTTTGAAAATTTTGCTGAATCTTGTAGCACTAAAAGCCTTCACAAAAACCTTTGCTTAAAAAAGTTTTTCTTTATAAAGTTAACCCTTATTTTTAAATACTATTTCATGGTTTTCCCTTCATGAAGGTGAATGGGTTGTACCTGTTCTTTTAAAGGGTTGATAAGTGGGGTATTGCACTTCTCCCTAACCATTTGTACATGCTTCCAAAAGATTTGAACATTGAGAGGTAGTTTGACACACCACCATCTTCACAATTAGACCCCACTATAGCATCTATATGTTTTGAAACAAAACATCCAATTTCAAAAAATAATGCATCCCGCAAATGTATAAGTTTTTATATATTTATGTTGAATCATGTTTCAGGCGCATTTTGCATTATTTGGACTTTTAGGAAAATATATAGTTACATTATTCATGTAGGTAGAGTTGGAAAATGAGGGAAAGAACGATTTTGCATGTGGTTAATTTTAAAATGTTTAATGTCAATAGAGCTTGAAAATACATTCTTAGTAGGTATTTGAGTAGAATGTCAATACATACTTATCAATGTTGATGGCTCTTGAACAAACATTATACTTGGATCCATACAATCTGAGGAAAATTCCCAAAATCATTCATGATTTGGTCTCCAATTGTGTTTGGAACGTTCAAGAAAACCATTACATTATAATAGTTGTTTTCAGTAACCATTTAAGAATCGAAGAAAATGGTTTGTATGTTTACATTAATGAATGGCATATAATTATGGGAATGATCTAGAGAATGATTATTTGATAATGGTATAAAATGGTGTTTTCTTGTTAATTATAACTTATCAAGAAATCATTCTATTGAAATCCATAAAATTCACCAAACATTCTAACATTACACATTTTAACAGCGTCCCTTTGCATCATTAGGAGTGATTTTATATTTTATATTTTACATAATTCAATATTGAAATAAACACTATTTACATCGTAAGGAATCCCCCCCTCTTAAGTGTATGTATGGATGTGACTTTCCTTCCACTCATAGTTGTTTATATTTATTGGATGACAATCGATGCATTGATGGTCATCAATTCCACTACTTTAGGTTGTCACCAAGCCATTTCCATGCCTATCCTTGCCACCTCACAAGATATTGATAATGCTCTATACACACCTATTGGTCTTTGTAAACTCTTATAGATGTTGCTCTATGCTGAGAGTTGTAACACTCTGCATTCTCTCTTTTGGAATATAAACCAAACACACGCTTCAATTATCAGGCAAACACCACTTGTATTATGTATCATCTGAATGCTCCATGAAGAACATTGGGATGTAAAATGCAAACATAGAGAAAAAAATAGAGTGCCACCTGAAGGAATCCCCCTATGGTTGTAAGCAAAGCATAGAGTTAGTAAATAGTCTCATCACTTATGCAGGGTAGTGGTAGACACTCAACCCTTGTTGGCATCTCAACATTTTACAATGTAAAGGCGAAGAGAATTTGTCAAAGATGTGGCTTCTTATTGAGGCCTTATATGACTTTATCCTACTCATGCTTGGAAAGGAAAGAGCATTTGTCTCCTCTTTGATCTCATTTTCTTTTTCCATTACTTTCTCTCTATCCAACTTCATGGATGTAGATAGGAAGGATTAGGATCCCATGTTGTTTCTTATGCAATGGGTGGTCTTCCATTAAAATAATAAACATGTTATTGACCTTCGAGAAACACAAAAGCTTATTACCCCCACATTTTTAGGTGTCATTGAAAATTTAGGTAATACATAAGCTTAACGTTTTCAAACCAAATTAAACATATCACATTCAAGTTTTCTAAATAACATGCACACTTTTTGTAAGATCATAACAAGTGTGCATTGAATTTTTTATTGATTATGTTCATATTACCAATTATTTTTTAAATATATGACATATAATTAAGAGACAAGTCTAAAAAAATCAACGATTAGGATCACTTTTATGGTTTGTTTTTCAACTATATTTACCCAAAATTTGATTGGAGTTGTAGATATAAGTTAATGAGATTGCATAATTTAGGTGCAACAAGAGAATTTGAGGGTGCTAAATCCATATATGCAATAAAAAAATGTATTTTGAACAATGGAAAAATATTATTTGACTAGAGGTTATAAATAAAAAATAAGGAAAACATCAAAATCAATAAATGTTTAAACAACTCCAATTAATTTTTTTTAAATACATTTTTATAATCTATAAATATATAACATTTCATGAAAATTTAATGGGTACACAAGTTCTTTCTAAAATAAAAAATGTAGATTGAAAATTATAAATTTCAAACAACAAATATAAATCTTTTTTTATAACAAAAATGATTATATTAATATGAGTGATTCAGCTTAAAGGCGCTGATCAAGAATACAGAGATCTGCCCAAACTCCCCATCCTTAGACAGAAGGCAAATTATGGTGGAATTTCCAGACTTATCTTTGAGTTAACCTTGAGTTCATAGCACCCTATATCTATGAATTTATTAGCTGCTTTGTCCACCCTCATATTAAGCTCCCTGAGAACATGAAAGAATTCAATCTTCCTGAACCTTTTAATCATATATCTGATTCTTTTTAACAGTCTTTCCATTCGCTCATTTTTGCCCCTTCTTCCTCCGCTCACTGCTTGGATAATTAGCCTTGAATCTCTGATAACCACAGCTTCATCCGCTCCTACTTTTTGCACCTGCTTAAGGCCTTGCCAGAGCCCATATGCTTCTGCCATATTATTAGAATCGTGTCCGATATTCCAGGAGTATTCGATTTCCACTTTCCCTGTGGGGTTTATGACAACTCCTCCTCCTCCCGCTTTCCCCGGATTCCCTTTTGAAGCTCCATCAAAGAACAGTGTGAATATCTTTCTTTCTCTTAACCAGTTTTCGAATTGGGATTTGTCCATTCTGATTTCCCAATCCTCCAAATTTTTGATGGTTATGCTGTTATTTTCCTGAATATTGAAACTTTGCATCCATTTTTTTTCTTTTTCTGTCAGCTCAGCTTTGTTATGCGGAATCGTGGTGCTTCTTACCACCTCACCTAGAAGAGCATTGATTTTGACAGTTACCTTCCACGCTGGTTGACTCCTATTCTGAAAGATTCTCTGATTTCTTTCTATCCAGATGCACCAGCAAACAATTTTAGATGGTTTCAGCTAGCAGGCTCTCACACCATTTTTTTTCCCCAGCTCCCCCTTGTACATTTTTTCCCAATTGATGAAGAATTCCTGATTGTTTCCATTCCATTGAAACCCATCTTCTTCATTCAGCATTACTTCCTTCCAGATTGAAACTGTATATGAGCAGTTAAAAAAGAGATGAGAAATAGATTCTGAGTTTACAGCACAAAGAGGGCATCTGGATGGGCCTGCTATCCCCCTTTTCTCTAGATTCTCTCCGGTCAGCAATCTTTGGTGAATCAATGTCCACGTGAACACATCAATTTTGGGCAACGTTCTGTTGTTCCAATTGTGATTCCATATTACAGGATTCGCCGGCACATTATAAGTTGCCGCAAACACGTTGTACCCCTCAGTTGTTGTATAGATTCCAGTTCGATTACCCCAACCACGTCTATCTTTCAAGGATTTGGAAATCGGTGCTATCCCGGCCAGGTGATTGAGCAGCTTCAATTTATCAATTTCCAACACATCTGGGCAGTCCGGCATTACCCATGATATCCAGCGATGTGGATAGTTCACCTCCCAATCTGAAATACTCCATAGCGTTGACAGAGCTCTCACCTCCATCCAGGATTTCAAATGAGGTAGGCGTGGAGGGAGTTTACCAAGGATCGAATCCTTCCAGAAATTTATGTCTTTCCCATTACCCAGTATCCAATATAATTTTTCGATAAAATGAGACAACGATTTTTTACACATATTGAAAATGGGGGACCCCTTTTTCTTCACGTGGTCTCCTTCCAGGCATCTAAGCCTTGATCCTGGAAAGTATTTGATTTTAAGAGCCCGACTACACCAGGTTGGCTTAGGATTTAGCATATTCCAGAGTAATTTGGCCCCAATGGCCAAGTTTTGATAATTGAGGTCCCTGATTTGAAGTCCTCCCTCATTTCTGGGCAGCTTAACTATTTTCCAGCTTACTGGTGCATACTTTTTACCTCCTCCGTTGTTCCCACCATTCCAGAGAAAGGATTTCAGTAATACCTCAATTTGATTTATGATTTTGCCTGGTGCTAGAAGCAGAGAGCATTGGTAGAGCAAGTAGTTGTTCAGGACAACTTTAATTAGAACAACCTTCCCCGCTAGATTCAGCCATGCAGTCCCCCAACCTGATATTTTATTTTTTATTTTTTCCACTATGGGGTTCCAGTCTGTAGACTTGGATTTTGTTTTAACAATAGGAACCCCTAGGTATTTGAATGAGTCCCAACTTACAGCTCCGTTCATGTTTAGAATTCTGGATATATCTGACATTTCCCTTGGGTTAATGTTCCATCCAAAAATCTGACTCTTCTTGAGATTAATTTTACTTCCAGAGGCCTGGCAGTAACGGTTCAGTTCAGCTTTGAATCGACGAGCTATGCTCTGGCTGGCACCTCCCATTAAAATAGTATCATCGACAAACTAAGAGTGGTTAATATCTTTGATTCCTCTGGCCAGCCTTATGCCTGGCAGCTCCTGCTCTAGTCTGGCGTGTTCCAATTGGAAACTGAGTATCGAGGCCTGAATGGCGTAGAGTAGGGGTGAGAGCGGGCATCCTTGCCTCAGGCCTCTCGTAGCTTGGAAAAAAGGGGTAGCTCTTCCGTTAATGAGGGGGGCAATCCATGGCTTGCTGATACAGGCCTTGACCCAAGAGACAAATTTGGGAGCAAAACCAAATCTCAGCATTACCTAAAGGAGGAATGAATGGATAACTCTGTCAAAAGCGTTTACCGGGTCTAATTTTACCGCCATTCCTTTGTCTCCATTCTTCAGACTAGAATGGATGGCTTCTTGCACTAAAATAATATTATCCCATATTTTCCGTCCTTTGATGAATCCACCTTGGTTCTCCGGGATAATGGCTGGCAGGATGTGCTTTAATCTGGTAGCCATGAGCTTAGTAATGATTTTATACCCTATGTTACACAATGAAATTGGCCGGAACCTGTCAAAGGTCTTAGCATCTTTCTCCTTTGGAATGAGGGCCAAGAAGGCTGAATTCGTACTTCCTCCGATCTTACTATAGCTCTGAGACTTTCTGATCATTTTAAGTAAATATTTTTTAACAATGTCCCAGCAGATAGTTATGAAGTTCACATTATACCCGTCTGGTCCTGGGGACCTATCCTCCTCCATGTTAGCGACAGCTTTTTAATCTCCTCCAGCATGATGATTTGGTTCAGGTGGTCATTGTCACTACTCTTTATAGAATTGGGGACAAGATTCAAAAGCTGGCCGTCGCTGGAGATAGGCTGATCGGTGAACAACTCGTTGAAGTAGTTGGTGGCTTCAGCTTTAATTTCATCAAATTGGTTGATTATCTTATCATTGAGCTGAATCTCTCGGACGTTATTCTGATTTTTCCTGACCTCAGTCAATTTGTGGAAGAAACTTGAATTTCTATCACCATCCCTCAACCATTTACATCTGGATTTGAGGTGCCACCATTCAGCCTCCTCTCTGCACGCCGTGTCAAGGTTCAGCTACAGAATTGTCTCTTTTTGAATGTCATTTAAAGTCACATCCTTATCCTCCATGTCTGCCTGGTGCGACTCCAGCTCGTGGGCAGCTTGAAGCTTGGCAAAGTTTGGATTTGGGAGCGTCTTGGCCCAGGGTTTCAATGTTTTTTTTAGCCTCCTCAGCTTCTCCTCCCATACAAAGAAGGGAGAGCCGGAAACCGGATGGGCCCAAGAATCTTCTACAATCTGAAGGAATTCATCACGCTTGGCCCACGTAGAGTTAAATCTAAACGGTATGGGTCCCAGGTTTTTTTCTTGCACCATTTCCAGAAGGATAGGCTTATGGTTGGAGCCTCCAAAGGGGAGGATTTTGGAGGATATAATCAGGCCTAGCAGGAGGAAGTTATCCTGAACCAAGAATCGGTCAAGTCTAGCCGCAATGTGCCCGGGCCCAAACCTCCTATTGGTCCAGGTGTATTTCCTTGTAGATGGCTTGATATCAATGAGGTCCCAGGTCGTAATGATGTCTTCCACTATGTCTTTGATGGGGTCTGTGGAGCTAGAGCCTCCTCTTTTTTCATTCTGGCTGAGAATGAGGTTCAGATCCCCAACCAATATGACATTACCCTACAGATTATTTCGTTCTTCATGGAGAATATTCCAGCAGTTTATTTTTTCGCCATAAGAATTAGGAGCATATATGTTAATTATACTTACCAGAGAGTTGGTGTCTTTTTGTTTCAGCACTATGAGGATCCAATGAGTGTTGTTTTTGATGACCATAGCTTCAAATTTTCTGTCATCCCATAGGGTTCCTATACCCCCGGATGCTCCTCTGGAGCTTAAAGCAGCAGTGCCTTTTTTTTTCCAAATTTTTTTACTGGTTTGAAGGAATGTTGTTTCCTCCAGCTTGGTTTCCTGAATTAGCAAAATGTCTGGTTGGTGAAGAGAGATTAGATCTAGCATAACTTCTTCCTTGCCTTTGCTATCGAGCCCTCTGCAGTTCCAGGAAATAGTCTTCATTACTTACTTTTGGAAGCCGTAGGCATCCCTTTCGAGGCATGCCCATGCTGACGGGTGTTTCTTGGGTTTTTCAACAGCTTTTCCAAGGTTAGCTGGGATCCTTGCAGCTTATCCTTGTATGTTGCTTGCTCCCGTACTTCTTTTCTAGATTTCCTTCCTTTTGTTTTGGTCATTCTTGGGGTTGTTATTTCAATTTCCCCTTCTTCCTCGTCGTCCTCTTCCGAGTCCGCTTCTTCATCAGATTTTCCCTGACTTTCTCCTGCTTTAGTTTCCGCTGTGTCTTCCTCATTGTCTCTCCCTTGGTTTGAGATGACTGTTTCCTTTCCCTTGCTCTTTTCGTGACTAGATCTGTCTTCTGTTTCTGTGGGTTCCTCCCTTGCTTCCACTGATTCTATAGATCTTGGAGGCTCTTGGGGTTTTTCGGATGGGCCACTCCCCTCACCTTTCTTAGGGCCCCCACCAGTTTGGTTTTTAGATCTGGATCTGTTCACCCTATGCCATCCTTCCCCCTTCTCCTGCTGGCTTTCTAGAGTTTTAGGGTAGTTTCGGATGAAGTGCCCGTACTCGTGGCAACCTCTGCACTTGAAGGGGAGTTGTTCATAGTCCAGTTTCTGAATGTGAGACCAGTTCCCCACCGTGAGGTTTATAGCTTATGGCAGTCCAACTTCGAGGTCGACCTCCACACATATGCGGGCGCAAGCATATTGGTCCTTTGGGCTGGCCATGTCGATATATTTTCCCAGTGCATCCCCTATAGCATGTAGGGATTTGGGATTCCAGCAGTGCATAGGTAGGTTGGGTAGTCTGACCTAGACTGGGACAACTTTAGGGGTATCGACTTCCGGGTTGAAGTCCGATGACCATCCATTGAGGTAAAGACCTTGTGGCCCCATGAATTAGGGCCCATTCCTGAAGATTAAGTCTTTGTCGTCTTTGGATTCGAAGTCAAAGAGGAAGTATCCCCTTCCGATGGCGTAGGAGGCCACGTTTTTGGATATTAGCGGCCGCCAGTTCCTTTGAACCCAACTATCAGTGGTTTTGGGTGAGGGCCACAACCCTGTGAACTGCCTGATCAAAGCCCGATCTGCCAGTGATAGGGCAACCCGGATCGTTTCTTCCGGGGGAAGGGCTACCTCCGGCACATCTTCTATTCGCTTAACAAATTTCGGCAATTCTCTTTGCCTGATTGCTTGGCATGATTGGTGATTAGCCTATCGAAGGCTTCCGAACGGGTAGGCAAGGATTCATCACCTACCTCCTCCACCATCTTAATGCGCTACAACTCCGGGCCAGTTTCAATGCATGGATTCGGGGGAGAGGGCCTCCATAACTTTCAGCAGCTAGTCGATCAGCTCAGCCAGCCAATCTGATTGCATGCAGTCTCTGGATCGGGCTTGGATCTAGCTCTCACTCTGTCAGTACAGCCTCGGCCCTCAGGGAGCTGCGCTCCTCCTCGTCTCGTCTAGATCGCCCAGAGCGTGCTTGCTTCGAGAGGGATTATTACTTTCAAACACAATATAAATCTTAGTGAAGCTCTAAATAGACTATTTAAGGATTATATTCTTGGTTTGTATCAATGACCATGGCTTGGACCATAAAAAACATCTCTACTATTCTTAATCCTTGACATCATGTTTATATTGTTCTTTTAAGTTTGAAGTCCAAACTATTTCTTTGTGGGGATTATGTAATGGTTAGCTAGTTATAAGGTTTATATCTATATATATATGGCCCATACATATGAAAAATAATGACAAATATTATATTAAAACTTAGATAAACAAATATATTTATAAATACATATATTTATATGCAATTTTTTTTGTTGTTGGTAAAGTGGTGGAACCCGTGGCTAGCAGGATTGCCATTGGCTAAGTAACCACGAACCAATGGCATCTAAGATGTCAAAATCACCCAGGGATTGCACCCGGCCTGGACCTCACTAACCCTTAACATGGTTGGATTTTTTGGTATCCGACGGGATTAGAACCCGTGACCTTTCAGCTTAGGGGGTGTCTTAACCATACTCCGCCACCAACTCTTCTACATCTTGTAGATTATATTTATATACAACATAATATAAGATCTTAAAGTAGTTTATAAAACTAATCATATTTTTCTTCAATTTTTTGTTGTTGTTGTTGTTGCAAACTAATAAGTAAATCAATGATAAATAAAACCAAAATGATGTCCCGTACCAGTAAGAAAAAGCATTCACTTGAAACATATAATTATAAAATTTGATTACTTAATGCTATACCCAAAATATCAAAAGTTCTTTTAACGACAACTAATAGTAACATTCCATCATTGAAATAAATAAGAAAGTGATGTCATGCTATGTCAAAATCATAAAACTCAATATGTTTAAAATAAATATTATTTGAATTATATGTTTAATTGCAAAATATGTGCTTTGATACAACAATAAACTTCTTAGCGATCTAAGTTACATTTATGTCTAGGATTATTGTCTTTACCCATTTAAATATTTTGTTTGCAACAAGGTATATGGTTATGCATCAAACCTTGTGCTATATTGAAAATGATTTGTTTTTAATTACTTTATCTATATTTATATCTATTATCTTTTTTACATTTTCATATTTTGTTTGTTAAAAGAGTATATAGTTATGTATTAAACATTATGTTATATTAAAAATTATTTATTTTGTTTTGGCCTTCTCTAAGCTAAATATTATCCATAAATTTTCCTACAAACCATAAACAAATCAAATATCTTTTCTTCGATATGGTATTTCAAAACCATTTCACAACATATATGTGATTTTTTATTTGTTTTTATTTTGATTGTTTGACATTTTCCTACTTAAAATGCTTTTATTAAAAGAAAAAAAATAAACAACAAAATTGTATGAATAAATTTTGAACTTGAGCCATTAACAACCTTCTAATCCCTGCTTAATTTAAAATCATTTGGATGTCTTCATCTTATAACGACTTTTTTTTTCTTTCTGTCAATGTGGTTCACGCGTCGGCTTGACCGACGGACTACGTCCACGGAAATAAATCAGGCAAGCCCACCCGAAGGGGCCTCACACCTTCGGCACACTTCATGCCTAACCCCAAGGGCGTCAATAAGAGTTGAACCCGTGACCTCTATACCGAGAGGCCTAGCGACGGATAAGATAACGACTTACCTTTTACACCTTTGAATATAATATTAATTCACATTATTATTGAAAATGTTGAACCGCACACAAAGATCTACTTTCACTTTTGAGAATTCTATACACATGAAATTTAAACTATGATTTTTTTTTCACACGGAAAACCATGATTACAACTCATTTCAGCCACGCAACCACAGTGACATGCACAACTTCAATAACTTTACCTTGACGTAACTAAAATTAAAAAAAATTCAGAAAATATAATTTATTTAAACCACATAAATTTCTCTGAACGATTAAAATATGTGTACATGATAAATGCATGGCTGCCCTGCTACCTGGCAGATTCCATAATTGCAAGTTTTAGTCCGTGGCATATTCCATACCAAAGCTCTCTTCGTTTGTGTGTGGGGTTGCATCACATTATGGGCCTGTAATCTCCTTCACAGAAACATTTTTCTGGTTACCACTTTGTTTCTGATTTATCTCCAAATTCGAGTCACAACACCGCTGTCTTATCGTACTACTGCCTCCAAATTGGGTTTTTTTCAGGCCTACGAGTTTATCTGCGTTCTAGCGAATTCGGTGCATTCAAAATGTCCAGCAGATTAATTCTAAGCATAGTTTTCGGCTTGTTACTCATCATTCAATGCAATACAGTTGCTAAAAGTGCAGAAGAACCCAGTAGCATTATTAGCACGGCCTACGACGAGTTGCAGAGAAAGGGCTTCCCTTCCGGGCTTTTACCAAACAGCGTGGCGAACTATTCCTTGGACACATCTACCGGCAAGTTTTCCGTGCAATTGCGTAGGCGCTGTGACATAACTCTGCCTCCTGATAATTACCCAGCTTCCTTTTCCGAGAAAATTACAGGGACACTTACAGAGGGATATATACAGGGCCTTACTGGGATTGATGTGAGGGTTTTTTTCAAGTGGTGGTCTATCACGGGGATTCGTTCTAGTGGCAAGAATTTGGTGTTTGAGGTGGGCGTGGCCTCTGCCAAATACCCATCTTCAAATTTCGATGAAAGCCCCGATTGTGAAGGAAGCAACCACCTAGCTTTTTGAGTAAGTTTTATTTTTTATAGGCATTTTTTATTTTGATAATAGTTTGTTACTTTACATATATATTCCTTTTCCTTTGAATTAAGAAACTCCCTGGCACTTAGTGTGTCTAACCCATTTTCCTTTTCCTTGGAAGTAAGAAACCTCCTGTCACTTGGTGTGTCTAACCCATAACCCATGGGCATTGCAAAGGGACATAAACAGCATAGTGCATGGGCACTAGCATGTCTGATTCGAGGTAGCATATTGGGGATCTCCACAGTTTACTGGATCATCAACAATGGCAGCAACCATTGTGCTAACCCTTGAGGTTATAATCTAATTTCATTTATATATAACATAATATATGTTATCCCAGCATAGTTTAACATGTATCGCATCATGGGATTGTTTTGTTTTGTAGCTTTGAGATGCATATCATATCAGACCCAGGGTTAGCTTGATCTATTCTACTGTCTATATTCAATGCACCCAATCTACATTTAAATTCAATGCATTGTACGCACATAGCGACACACACTAAGATTTGATAGATCACCTCCACCGGAACTGTAGAATTGACATGCACCTCGAGGCTATAATCTGTCACTATATAGACATACACACCAATTCAACGCAGTTTTGACATGCACCTGGAGTTGTGAAGCTGAATCATGGGTCTTTGCAACCTTAAGGTGCATGTCACCTGGGATTAGCTGAATCTATGCTACTGTCTACATTCAATGCACCAAATCCACTTTTAAATTCAAAGCATTGTTACTCACATAGTGACACAAACTAGGAGTTGATAGATCACCTCCCAATACACTTTTAAATTCAAAGCGTTGTTACTCACATAGTGACAGAAACTAATATAAACTAGGAGTTGATAGATCATGTCCACTGGGATGTAAAATTAACATGTACCTCGAGTTGTGAAGCTGGAGGATGCATAATTCAAGAACTGCGCTTTGCAACCTCGAGCTGGAGAAGCATAATTCAAGAGGATATGCATCTTGGGCTTTGCAACCTTGAGGTACATGTCATGTCAGACCTGGGATTAGTTCGGTCCATGTTATTTTCTATATTCAATGTACCCAATCTACCATCTAAATCCACTGCCCTGTTCCTTACACAGTAGCACACTAAGAGTCGATAGATCACCCCACCAAGATTGTAGAATTGACATGCATCTTGAGTTGTGAAGCTAGAGGATGCATATCTCAAGAAGATATGCATCCTTGGGGCTTTGCAACTTTGAGGTTCATGTCACATCAAACCTGGGATTAGCTGGGTTTAAGTTACTTTCTATATTCAATGCACCCAATCCTTGAAATTCAATGCTCTATTTTTTACACGGTGACTCACTAAGAGTTGCTGGACCTCACTGATTTGAACAAAAATGAATGGTTTGTAAAGTTCAGTCTATACAAGCAATCAACAATAATTGAGGTTTGAATTTTGAAACAAAGAAAAGAAATGTAATCATTATGAAATTAAGTGAAAGGAAACAAAAGAGGAGAAAAAATGAAATATGAGAGAATGTTGTGGAATGGGAAATGAAAAGACAAAGATTCTTGGCTTTCCCATTACCCATAACACTGTCTATATCTTCTTGTAATTTGACCCAGAAGGATCTTTTGGCCAAGGAGGAGAGGAGGTAGAAAAGAGATGGCCATAAAAATGCCAAATGGTCTAGCTTGCATTGTAATCATGCATTTGTCAAAAATAAAGAGCATGCAACCATTCAAAGTTGGTTTTCCTGTTTGAGTTTCTAGGGTAAAATCTATATTTTTATCAATGTTACAAATATTGTGTTGGCAAATATATCGCTCAAGGTCCAAAAAGAAATTATCGGATTTATTGCCAACTATGCCGGTAAACATCGACAATATATCGGCAAACTTTAAAAAAAAATAAAAATATTCATTTTTTTTCAATTTTATAAACATCTAAAGCAACAAGAACATCAAATAAACACTTTGCCACATGAATATGGAAAGAACACTGATATATAAGATGTATAAGACGTCTAGTGATACATCACACATAAAAAATGAATCGTGTCATGAATCTTGAGTCCTTGACTCATGGATCACCAAAAATATAATTAATATATCTCATATAAAATGAAATAAAGTATTGATTCCTTCAATCCCTTGTCCATGTTTTACAAATGAGGTGAGGATGTCTTATTTATATGAGACAACCCTCAACCTTTTACAAATTTGAGCCTAGAGTTAATGACAAAATATAAAATTGTAGGTTAGTGAACCCACAAACTTGGGGACCAAATCACACAATGACTTAAAATAACAATAAAAATATGAAATTAGGTTCCACCAAGTGTAAGGTGAGGCAAAAGGAGTGGATCATGCCCCAACTAAACCCAACAGATGCTTGTCCCTCAATGCCCTCATTTTTTAAAAATGTAGGCTTCTTCTTCAAGGAATGACGTCATGGGTCGGAGACCAAGAGGAGGGGTTTTATATTAAAACAATAGGTCCAAGTGGACAAAATGAGGTGTGCTATACCAGGTATGACAACCCTCACAAGGACAATCACCTATACAAAGCAAAATATGAGTGTGGTCATGTCTCCTAATGGGCCCATCCCAAGAAGCAGCGGACACCAACCCAAGGCCCAAATGGCCCAACAAGATGGATGACTTTTGCCCATTAAGAGGTAGTCAACAATGCAACTAAGCCATCACTTTTTGGCATGAAAACCAAGAGGACCTACCATGACCTGATCAAGGGTATGTAACCCCAAAATCAACACTATACATAATATAGCCCCATAAATTTGGTCTCTTCAAAAGAAAAAGAAACCCCTCACTCTGGCACATGTGGAAGGAACGCTTCAGGGACTCCGAGGCGTAACACTAGGTAACCTAGAATTTGACCCAAACTTCCTCAAACCTTAGGAAACCCCTAAGGGTTGGCTTTTCCTTGGAGATGGACCTGCAATAACATAATAACCAAATCTGCAACAAGCCCCAAGGGTTGATGTCACCTAACTCTAGGATGGCTTAACCTCCTTTAGGGCACTTTAGGGCTAAATTTGACCTTTTTAACAATTTTTTCTAACTTTTTTGGATTTTTTAGATATTTTATCAAAGTTTGAAATTTGCCGTTGCAATTGAATATATCAAAAACTTGGAATTAAAACAAGTAGGGCAAGAAAATAAGATATTTTTGGATTTTTACGAAAAGTATAATTTTTTAGAGTTTTTCACAATATTTGTTTTTTTTTTGTATTTTTTGCAATATTTAGTACACAAATTTGATAAAAAGAGATTGTGAGTGAAAATGAGGGAATAAGACCTTAAGTCTCTTCCCTTCAATGCCAACAAGGAATCATGGTTAGTGTTCCTATCAAGAATGATAATCTGGTTTTGATGAATTAGGGAAAAACCAAGAAATCCTAAGTTGTGTTGGTCTTAACTTAATTAGGACAAAGAGAGATGCCAAAGGCCTAACAAGAGAGAACCTCCAAGAAGGGATGTCTCATTTTCAAGACAATGTTATCATGTATAAAAACCTTAATTAACTCTTACCTTTGTTGTCACCAATAGTGGTAGACAAGAGAGCCAGAGATATTACCTCAAAATAAGATTAAAGAAGAATATAGTAACCCTATGAAGAATTCTTCCCCTTAGACAAGCCTTGCAAGATTTAGTAAAAGCCTCCAATCACCAAAAATCACCACATTTAAGCTCTAGATTGCTCAAGAAAAGTGGTACGCACCACTTAGCCAAGAAAAAGAGATATTACTTTGTTTGATCCCATGATCTTCTGTTACAAATGAATGAGTGTCTTATTTATATGTGTGACAAGACATGCCTTTCAAAAAGGACACCTATTCACTCTCTAGGATGATCTATCTAAAATGACTCAAAATGATTATTCAATGAATTTTTAGGGTTTGTGTTTCAAGACACTTTGTCAATGCAGACAAAGACAAAACTCTCTAGTCCAAATTGTTTGTATCTAGAACAAAACTTGACAAAAATGCAAACTCTTTCCTAGATCAATCAAATTACTTGACGATTAATAGAATCTATACCTCTTTAAAGAAAAAGGTCTTTGTTATCTCCAAGCTTTTTGTTGTCACGCTTGTTGAGAAGGAAATAACCTGCAAAAGATTTAAGGAGAACAAGAAACCAAATAGAAACTGCAAGATAATTTGTTAGATCTAAGTAAATAACCAAGGAGAAATGCTATAAACTCAGATACCAGACACGTCCATATCAGGTAGCGTGTCCCATGTCCGCGTGTCCGACACGGACACGTTGACAGAGCGTGTCGGACACATCTTTTCAGCGTGTCCTAATTTCGGACACGCGTGTCTTGCATCTGTCAGGAGGTGTCCTGAAAACATGACACGTTTTCCGTGGGAGATCTTGATCTGCTGGTGTGGAGAATAAGAAGAGCTTGGTCTATTTGGCATTTGCCAGTGGCATTCCGACATTTAAGTAATACATTTTGATTTTAGTGACTTAATGAGAAATATGGTTCTGATTCCTGAGTATTGACATCTTGATCTATGACTATCATGAGTATACTGCATCATGAATTATCCCTGTCTCATAATCTCATTGTGATTACTGATTTGATTTCTAAATGTGTAATACTAATTACTAATGTTAAATGTGCATTGATTTTTTTTTGTTAATAAGCAAAAACTCTTTATGTTGCTTATAGTACAAAAAAGATATTACATTCACGCTCGGCCAGCTGGAGGATCCACGCATAACTGGTTTGTTCTCAAAAGGATTCATTCGAGCATCTATCCTACTTCCCACACTAGTAAAATTCCCATTTGACGGGTCTACAGAGCCAACCCACAGACATACTTTTTTCAAAAAACGGACATTCCTCTGACAACTAGCATGATAGCCCCCTTTCCCATGTGTACACAGAGACTGAACCTGATTAACAAAATCTCCCTCCTGTACCCCTTCCCAACTGAAAAGATAATCCCAATAAACAGACATACACTTTTTGACATATTCAGAATTAAATAGAAAACAAATATAACCTTGGTCGACTGAGCCATTGCTTTCAATATTGAAGACGAAGAACATGTGGCTTGCCCAAAAATGTCCCGTGCCCCCAACGTTCCTTACTGAGGAGGAGGAACGTTTGGAGGGGGAGATTGAGCTTCCTTGTCTTGCTCACCAGGGTGGTCGAGAAATTCTCCAACAATCATGTCAAGTAGGCGAAAGCCTGCAACACTTTCTTGCTGCCCCTGGCGGAATAGAGAATGGGCTTCCTTGATACCATGCGCCATTTGCGCCCTTTCCTAGATGTCACAGGCGAGGAGAATACTGATAACCCAAAAGGGGTTGGCCGCCAAAAGCCTGCCTTGGTGGTTCTCATACTCCTTGAGCAATTCGATTTCTTTGGCCACAATCTTGGCTTCAACCGCAGCTGGGGTCTCGGCCATGTATTGCGCCCCCCAGTTAAACACTAAAGGTGTAGGATTTTCATCAGCATTCGGTGCATTAGTGGAGGAACTAGCAGAAGGCATACTTCCCCCCTCAATTCTGACGCCCTCCCCTTGACGCTGCCTTACTCTCCATTGAGGTGCCATAATCTCTCGGGGCATGTAGATTCGAACCGCCTGCAAACGTTTACACTCGAGGTGAAGCTCAAACAGAATGAACCAGTCCTCATCATTGGGAATATTTATAGCCATTCCACTCCTTTGGGTGATGTATCCTGCTATCATCCCGTCTGGCTGATTTTTCCATTTCGCACACACTAGATCTTCGACCTTACATTCCCTGAGCCCATTATTCACCGCGAGATCCACCTGGCCTTCCTTCTTGTGCGAAAAATCAACAACACTTCCACCCATTGAAGGCCTCTACGTATTGTCTTCTTTGCAATTAACTGTCCGAAAGCAAATTCTCGGAATAAACCCACCGGTTTGCCCAAAGGGGCAAGTCACACACCCTGCTCCGTATGCGATTGCCGAAGAGAGAGGCATCATTATTTAATATAGCCAGCCCCTGGATCATCCCTTCCTGATCGGTCCTGCGTGTCACCATCTGTCTTATTTTGCTTCGTATTCTTTCCACTCGTCCTATCCTTATTATCATCGTACCTTGAGGTAATGCTAGGTGGTTTATTTGCCTCGATTCCTTCCATGCCAGCCACGGAAATAAGTGGAGGATCGTCATCAATCCTGATCACGTGTCTTGCTTGAGCCGACTTGGCTGTGACATGGGTATCATGCATGCGAAGGGAGTTGTCGGCTTGCTGATTTAATGCGATGGATTGATTACACCTATCTGGCAGAGGGCGTGGTAAATCTTGCACCTGTCGAGGATGATCGCATACCATCTTGCCCACATCCTCCTCTGCCAATTCTTCGCATCGCCTCCAGATCATACCTTCCTTTTTGTCACTGATCGTTTCTG
Organism: Pseudotsuga menziesii; assembly: GCA_001517045.1. Lineage (NCBI taxonomy): Eukaryota > Viridiplantae > Streptophyta > Pinopsida > Pinales > Pinaceae > Pseudotsuga > Pseudotsuga menziesii. The sequence continues at coordinate 255,804 of LPNX010760241.1, read as the reverse complement.
CATGGAAATAATTGTTTCTACCAACCCCTTCGTTGGCAAGAGCGTCCGCCACCCTGTTACCATTTCTTTTAACATGAGTTAATTGGATCGCTGGGGTTCCCATTAACAACCTTTTAAGCTCTATAAGCCACCCTTCCCACCTCCAATTTTTGGAGATCTGGACAATGGCTACACCATGTTGTAATCTTCTGGTTATATTAGTTATTACTAAGGAATCCCCTTCCATTGTTAATGGCGTTTGCTGTTGCTGTAAAGCCCACGTTAACCCATTAATTAGCCCTTCTAACTCCGCCAAATTATTGGTGTTGGTTCCTATACTGCCCCAAAAGATGCTAAGAACTATGCCCTTAGAGTTCCTGATGGCTCCTCCAAATCCTGCAGGGCCCAGATTTCCTTTTGTGGCTCCATCGAAGTTTATTTTGAAAGATCCAACTGTCGGACACTGCCAAGAATCAGAGCTGCGCAGGGCCTTGAGCGATTTTACGAGATGGGAATTATTCACAGGTAACTTAAAAATCACCCATTCATAGAGAATTTGTCTTTCTATTATCTCTGCTTCAAAATATTCCTAGGTCCAATGATTTAAAGTTAGTGTTTCTTTTATGTGGGTTTCAATCATCGTCTAAAGTTCCTCAGCGCGCCTCTGTTTATTTTCAAAGATTCTTTTGTTTAGTGTTTTCTAGATTTCCCACACTGTGAAACTAGAAAACAACTCCCAAACCCTATTCAATATTTTATTTTGAAGGCATTTTTCGACCATTCTGCAATTGTTAGATCAGGACGACCTTTGTGTTTGTGATTCTTTTTGAAAATCCCTTCACCTTTTACCCATATAGCTTCCGCTATCAAGAATTCGTCCAGAAGGTGGTTGATAGTTTCGTTATTTGTTTCACAAAGGCAGCATCTTGACAGACCCATAAACCCATGGGCCTGAATATTGTCCCATGTGAGAATGCGTCTTCTGAGAAGAAGCCAGCTGAAAGCGGCCACTTTGGGCCACCATCTCTCGTCCCAGATTTTCTGCCATTTACCCTCCTTCTCCATTATGTGAGTTTCATTCAGCATCCCAATTGCCTCTTTAATATTGAAGTTCCCCAGATTGGTATACCCCCACCTGAGCTTGTTCGGTCTTGCATTCCTGGGGATCTTTCTAGTATAGAGTTCGTAGTAGAAATCTTCAATGTTCTCCTCTGGTGCAAGAGCTTGCCACCATTCCTTTGATTTCTAAGTCCTAAAGAGTTTGTCGGGGGACCTTGAGTCCCAAAATTCCTCCACCTTTTTCAGTGGGCTATTTTGAAGATGTTGTTTTATCACAGGGATATCATCTCGATTGGCTATACAAGGCTCCTATTGCTAGGAATCTCTAGTAAATAGTGTAGTCTTTCCATCTCTAACCTCCCAAAAACTATGACATTGGATGAGGCTTCTGTTTTCCTAAGCCGATTTCCAAATGTTGGAGCCAGGAACATTTTCTTCGAATCTAATCAGCAATTGTTCAGGCCATTGAGGAGCATATTTCTTGTGCCACAGTTTTTCCCATGGTTCCTCCTCGTGGGATATCCATTTCCACCAGATTTTGGCTCCCATCACTTTGTTTATATCTAAAGGGTCTCTTAGTCCTAAGCCCCCAACTTCTTTGGGTTTGCAAATGGTTAGCCAATCCACTAAAGGCCACTTCCTGTGTCCTTCAATTCCCCCCCAAAGGAAATTCTTTGAATATTGCTTATCTGTTTTATCACCGATTTTGGTGCAGCTAGAACCAAAAAGAGATAAAGAGGCATAGCTTTGTTGGCAAATTTAGGTTATAGTTGTCATTGATGTCAAAGGTGTTCACGAATGACAAAGGAATAACCGGTGGATATGATGGCAGGACAAACTCAGTGAAAGACATAAGGAATATGATGGCATAGTTGAGAATGTGGCATGACACAAATGATGACATGGAGTATGATGGTGTCCTAATGATGATGAAAGACTAAGGTAGTAGTGATGGCAAAGTGGTTTATGAAGTACAAAGCATAAGCAAAAGATACCATGGCAGAGTTAACGCAGCATAAGTCAAAGTAAAGACAAAATGGCACGGTGATGAGGTGGCATAGTTATCTGCATGAGATTTGATGAATGAGGATCAGTTTTTGTATAATCCGCAAAGATAGAATGCAGATCCGCATTAGTCCTAGAATGGACGGTCAGGGAGCGACCCGCACTAGATCTAACAGTGAAGATAAAGTTTACATAAATTAGTCGGGAAGGCTAAAGATTCCGAAAAAGATCAAGATCGGACGGTAGGTATTGATCCCGCACCAGATCCAACGGTTAGTAAGCATCTCGTAAAAGATAGGCGAAAAAGCCAAAGTTCTGCAAAAGATCAAGATTAGATGGTCAGGGATAAATCCGCAAGGAAATCAACGGTTTAGGAAAATGCAGAAACAAAGTTGCGGAAAGGAAATTGCAAAAGTCCAAAATCGGAAAGTGTGATTCTGCATCTCGCATCCCACAATTCGCAATGCGGAAAGGAAATTGTGGAAGTCACTTTCAAGATTTTATGAACCCGCATCCCGCATCCCGCAATTCGAAAGATCGGACGGCTGATATTAGTTCCGCCAAAAAGAGATCGACGGCGTGGAAGAAAAGTGCGGAAAGAAGCTTGCAGGAAGGAGCCTGCGGAAAGACAAAAGCGGACAGTCGGCTTCTCGCATCCTGCAATCTGGAGATCAACAGTAAGGAAAACACCCGATGAAGATCAACGGTGGGGAATTGTTGATGAGGAAATCATGGTGCGAAAATACGATTTTGAGGAAATCTATGCGTTAGATCAACGGACCGGTAAGACTCAAAATTAGATCAACGGCTTGGATTGATTCTGGAGAAGGAGATTGCGGAAGCACCAGAAAACGTTAAAGATGAGCTGCAGAAATGGATTCTGAGGTGCGTCCATGAATGATAAAGAAGAATATCCAACATGAAACTCATAGATGAAGGATGAAGACCGTGTACATATGAGCCTGCGATGAAGATAGCTCGCAGAGGAAGAAAAGAAGCCCACAGGCATGAGAAAAAGAAAAGCCCGAAGGTCTGAAGATAGAGTATTCCTGCGGATGGAGGAGAGGAAGTCCACAGGCATTGGTCTGACGAATCCTACGATCAGAGAGGAAGGGAGCTCGTAGATAAGAAGTTATCAAGATGTTTTTAGTTAATTATTTAATTAAAAATCGTTAGTCATAGATTGTTGAAAAGGAGTGATAATCAGATTTGAAAGGGCGTGATTGTGAAAGGGTATGTTTCCTGAATAAAGAGATGCGTCTGTAGGAAACATGAAGATAATTATACGCAGAAGTATGAGTGAGAAAAGGGTCTGTGTCATCGAGATCGATGTAGCCATAGTATAAGATAGAGACCAGTGGGTGTGACAGAGAATGGAGGGAGAAAGAAATCTAACATATTACATAAAACATATTAGGGTGGCAGGGTGGAGCTAGGGCAGGCAACAAGCCTGTAGGGGGTTGTTGCCTCTTTCCAGCAGAAGCTGGTAAATAGGGTGTAGGAGCATCCTGTCAGTCGTAGCTGACAAAACAAGGTGTCATAGCATCCTTTCAGTAGCAGCTGATAAACCAGGGGGTCGTAGCCTCCTTCTAATTGGCATTGGTAAATAAGGTGTTGTAGCATCCTTTCAATCGTAGCTGATAAACCAGGGGGTTGTAGTGTCCTTCCAATTGGTATTGGTAAACAGGGTGTAATACCATCCTTGTCTGTAGCAGCAGGCAAAACTATTTGTAAATAACAATTTTGCAGTAATAGTTAATTGGTGGTTTACCCTATTGGGCTTCCACGTTAAAATTGTGTTCCGTGTATTCTTGTTGTTATGTGTTTATAATGATAGATTTAAAAGTGGTTAAAATAGTAAAAAGTTAACAATACTGATTCACCCCCCCTCTCAGTATTAACCAATAAACCAACAAGCTTGTAGGATAGATTTTACCAGGGTGAGTCTGCTTGGGAAATTAAGGGCTCTGAATGTCCATTTACTCAACTTCTGCTTAATTTTATCCAGAAGTTCCTTCCATGAAATTTGTCTTATAGTGGACTTTGCTAACGGTGCACCTAAATACTTAGAGGGAAGCACTCCTTTTGAGAACTCTAGAATTCTGAGGATATTTCTTTTAGTGATTTTCGGAGTGTTGAAAAAGTAGACCTGGGATTTATCCTTATTAATTTCAAGCCCACTAGCCTCAAGGAAGGTGTCAAGCCCCTCTTTTAGGCTGCAGGTCTCTTGTACAGTAGAAGGTCCCATAAGCATCGTATCATCCACAAACTGTTGATGTGTTCGTGGTTCTAGTTCAACATTAAGGAGGATCCCTCTGAGCTTGTTCTCATTGCGCATATTCTTGAGCATTTTGCCCAATCCTTTAGCGGTAATGATGAATAGGAAGGGTGAAAGAGGGCCACCTTGTCTAATTCCTTTTGATACTTGGAAGGGCTGTGATGGGGTCCCGTTAACCAGAATAGAGAAAAAGACTGATGAAACAAGCTTCATAACCCATTCGGTCCATTGATCAGAGAAACCAAAAGACCGAAGGACGCCTGCTAAGAAATTCCAATTAAGTTTATCATAAGCTTTCGACAGATCAAGTTTCATAAGCATACCTAGGATTTTATCGACTTTTAACGAGTGGATGGTTTCATGCACCAGAATGATACCATCCAAAATCTATCGCCCTTCGTCAAATCCCGCTTGTTCAGGCGAAATTAGGGTAGGGAGTAGGGGTCAGAGCTTGTTGGCTATAACCTTTGAGATGATCTTATATATAACATTACACAAGGCGATCGGTCTTAGTTTTCCGGGGTCCTAAGTTCCATTCTCTTTGGGGATTAGCGTCAAGAAGGTTGCGTTGAGAGCTTTTAAAATACTACCCGTCTTCCTTGAGTCTTCAACCAGTGCCCATACTTCCTCCTTCATCCAATCCCAGCAGGCATGAAAGAAGTTAGTAGTGAACCCATCAGGTCCCGAGGCTTTGTCATCGGCCATTTGTTTTATAGCTGCTTCAACTTCTTCCATCTCAATTGGTTTCATAAACATGAAGTTGTGTTCTTCCGTAATAACCTTTGGAATGTGCCGCAAACCTCTCTCTGAGCTGCACCCCGATTTTAGTCCGGTTCCTCAAGGAGATTGGCGAAAAGGTATTCAGGGTGTGTTCCAAATCCTCCTGAGTCTCTACAATGGTCCCATCCTCTTTTTTCATTCTCGCCATGCTATTGCCCTGACGATGTTGGATGGCAGCTTTGTGGAAGAAGCTTGTATTACGTTCACCCTCTTGGAGCCATTTAACTCTGGATTTCTGTTTCCAAAATACTTCCTCCTGTTGTTCTCTTAGACTGAATTCTTGTATCAGAAGTTTTTCTTGTGCTCTTATGTCATCCGAGAAGCAGTTCTGCATGCCCTTTTGTTGTACCTCTTGGATCCTGCTGTCCAACTCCTTTTTAGCTTCAAAAATGTTTCCAAAGGAGTCATTATTCCTTTTTTTGATTTTGTTTTTTATGAGTTTGAGCTTTTGTTGAAACTGGTACATCCTAGTTCCTTTAATGGGTGGAAGTTCCTCCCACCATTCTTTGAGTTTTTGCAGGAAATCGGCTTGAAGGACCCAAAATTTCTCAAAATGGAAGGATTTTTGAAGATTCACCCCTATTCTTTCCCATTCCAAACTTATAGGCCAATGATCTGAGCCGGCTGATGGAAGTACTAGGTCATTCAATTCTCCCCCTGCCATCATAATGGACTCAGAAACCAAGAAGCGGTCTAGCCGACAAGCTATTCCTCTGTCTCTTGATTTTTTGTTGTTCCAAGTAAAGGTACAATTGGTCGTTCTGACATCGACTAGTTCTAGGCTTGCAATGACTTCATTAAAATATTCATTGATGGGGTTTAACTTCTGTATCTCACCTTTTTTCTCGTCAAGGTTTTTGACCAAGTTGAAGTCCTCGCCTAGGATCTAGGGTTTTCCGCCCGCCTCCATTTTGAGTATGCCTAACGATTCCAGAAAGTTCAGTTTCTGCTCGGCACGAGGAGGCCCGTAAATATTGGTCAGGAACCCTCGAGTGAGTACTCGTACCAAAGATTTGGAAGGCTGCCGAGAGGGAAAACGATGTTTTTGTGAAGTTAGAGAGTGCCACCTCTCTTGGGTTCCATAAAATCCCGACTCCCCCTGTCGCTCCTTCCGCATCAACAACAATAGCTTCACTCCCACGCCAGACTTTCCCCCCTTAACTTTAAGTTCCTCTTCCGAGCACTTCGTTTCTTGTAAAAAGATGATACCCGATTTTTCATTTTCAATCCTTCTTAGAAGACAAATCTTTAAGATACTGTTATAGCCTCTTATATTCCAGGACGTAATTTGCATTGGGAAACTATTTGGTTAAAGGGCCGCGTCTATGGTGGGATACTGCCTTGTTGTTACTAGCTTAGCCCCAATGACTTGGATTCTTTGCACATTGCTGTGCCTTCCTCTTTTTTCTTTTCTGCCTTTCTTTTTACCATTTGGGTCCTTGAGAGATTTAGACGTTATTCCAAGAAACTTCATAGTTTTCGCCTTGATAATAACCTTTTCTAGCAGCGAGACTTGTTGTGGAGGTATCTGTTCTGGTAACTTTTCAGAGCACGCCGCTTCCAAGCCTTCCAAGTCTAGATCTCCTAGCTCCATTTCCTCTCCATCGATTTTAGTCACCATATTATCGTTCTTGGTTATCTCCTTATTGTCTTCCTGGGTCGGAATCTTCAAGCTAGGTTCTGTCTCTGGATCTTGCTGTTCTTCAGTCTGTCCTTTCTTCTTGTTATTACTCGTCTTTTCTTCTTGTAGGGATTCAAACCTGTTTTGAGTTTGAACTTTTTTGTGAATCTCAGGTCCCGTTGTTTTCTTGGTTGATCTTTTCTTATTAGGAACTCTGGTAAGTCCTTCGGCATCTTGATTTTCTTGATCTTTCTTTCCTCCTGGTTTTTTATTTTGTGGACAGTCTCTGAGCAAATGTCAATGCTCATGGCACCTTCTACATCTGAAGGGTATTTGTTTATAGTCTATCGCTTGGAACCAATCTTCATCATCCCATGATAACTCTATTCCATCTGGAAGATATTGTGATATATCTAGGTAGATGCATATTCTGGCATAGGAGGTATAATGCCTCTGTTTGATTTGCTCTGAGACTTTTACGAAGTTCCCCAAAGTGTTTCCAATGTCTGTCAGTATTTCTTCTTTCTAGTATTCCGTTGGTAGGGAGTACATTCTGATCCATACTAGGGCTATCGTTACATTTTCTTTATCAGGATTAAATCGTTCTTTCCATGGTTTGAGGAAGAGACCTGCGGAATTAAAGAAATATGGCCCATTGTCAAAAATTCTGGTTCTGTCCTCTTCATTAAAGAAGATGACTAAGAAGAAACCTTTTGCCCCTAGTTGCAATTCATAATGCCCTTGAGGTTTCTAAGTTGTGTTTATCCACCACACTAGGGTCTTCTCTGCGGGCTAGATCCCCACAAATTTACCGATGAGTGCATGCTCTTTCATGTATTGAATGTCTTCCCTTACCAGTTTAGAGTTAATTTGCAGCTTCGGCACTGTTTTCGATTTTGGGACACAGTGCCCTGACTTTCTGTAATCTCTCTTCGTACTGCCTTCTTTAATGGGCCCACTCGTTCCTTCTCCACCCTTCCCCGAATGGATATCAGATGCTTGCAGCTTCTCTTTACCCTTCTCAATCTCCATATTCGAGCTTAGTAAAGGGGGCATTTCCCCACCATTTGTGTGCTCGCTCATCCTAGGACCCGTTCTCCCAGACGGAGGTACAGGTTTCAGCCCTTGTTAGAATCTTCAAAAACTTCCAACGCTGCAGCTCTAGTTCACCGTGATACCTCTCGCCTCGCTCCAAATGTGCATTGATTTTGATTTCTATTGAATAGTTGTAAAAATTTAGATCTATATGTCTATTTTTAAGAAATTAATATGTACAATTTTTTTAAAATATATATATATATAACGTGTCCTACATGTCCTGATTTCGAGGGTCATCGTGTCCGTGTCGGACACTCAAATCCTTGTGTCCTTTGTGTCCCGTGTCCTCGTGTCAGGTGACTTAGGCTATAAATGAGATTAAACATCATTTATGGAAAAAAAGTCATTTCTGTATTAATAACAAAGAGGGAGAAATTACAATCGTAAAGCCTTGGTGTTGCACTTATTCCAACTAGCCCTTTGCCTCAAGACTCTAACCTTGCTTCTATTTAGTTTATGGAATACTTCAGCAACATATGGGTGCTTTTCTGTTCCTCCCTTCAACCATGAGGGTGAGCGTGTATTTATAGGCCAAAGGGGATAAAAGGAGTTGAGGATTCCTTGGAGAAGGTTAAGGGATCATCCCAAGAGGTTAGGGGTTCGATTACCACTTATGTTGATATGTTGGGATAAGCCTCCACGAGAGTTTTCTTCTAGAAGGCTCTCGAATCTTCTCTTTTTTCCTTTTAACGAGCCTCGACGCACTTTATACAAGAACAATCAACGTCATCAAGGGGTGACGCATATTGTATAAATGCAAGAGGTGTCATCGACACACCTTGTCGGTGTACAAGGTGTGTCAGCAAAGATCTGACACCTATTGTAAAGAGGCAGAGTGTGTCGGTCTTACCAAAAATTTTAATCTAAAAGGTAGGACCGCTCTCCCAAAACATTTGACGCTAATATTTCAGGGATTAGGGCAAATTCAAGATTACATAACTCATTATTAGGATGATGATGAAATTTTGATGTAATGGTTTGTCATCCACAAGCCGGGGAATAAACCTCATAAGCCATAAAAATAATAATAAAAATGATGAATTGCTGCAACTTGATGAAACTTTGAGCTTGGGAGGAGGGTGTCATGCCCTAACTAACCCCAAGGATTTGCTTTTTCCCTCGACACCCTCCTCCTTTAGGTAGTACGACCTCTTTAAAAGGATGATGTCATCATCATTTTGGCATGCTTGAGTTAAGAGGAGGGTAAATACATGATAAAAAATACGTCCAAGTGGGTATAATGAGGTGTGCTAAGATAGGTATGGCAACCCTTACACACGCAATCACCTCTACAAAGAATAAACATAAGTGTGGCTGGGAGCCCCTAAGCCATGTGTCCTAATGGAACCATCCCAAGAAGCACCAAACACCAATCCATGGGCATGAAAGCCCAACATAATAGGGAACTTTCACCACATTAAGGGGCAGTCAGCTGTTCCACTAAGCCAATACTCCTTGACATGAAATCCAAGAGGATTTTCCATGACCAGACTACGGGTTTTGAGCCCCACTAGCCCAACTTTTTTACATAATCAAGCCTTTGAACTTGGCCTTTACAATGAAGGAGACCCCTCTTCTTTGGCATATTTGGTATGGCACACTACAGAGGATCTTAAGGGTAACGGTTGGCTCCAACTATGGGGCATGCACTTCTCCCATAAGTGTGTGAGAACCTTTGAATCTTCTAGTACTTATAGACCTACACACACTTCAAACAACAATTTCATCGAGGCCATTGTAGGCAGACACTTCTGTCTTGCCTTGTTCAAATCAAAATGAAATGCGACCTACACACACTTCAAACAAGAATTTCATCAAACCTATTGTAGGCAGACACATCAGTCTTGCCTTGTTCAAATCAAAATGAAATGCAATAAAACAAATGCAATGCATGGGTAATAATAAATGATTAAATCAAATGCTTATGCAATAGATTATGCAACCTACCTACCTACACTAAGCATGATGAGAGAGATAAGTCAAGTGAAATCATACCACTAATGAAGCCATGTTGGCATATTATTCATGCTAGGGCTTATCCCTTTGTCTTTGGCAATAATCTAGGACAAAACCACGTCAATGATGAATTGAGTAGAAGTCATTACCTTCATCAAAATGTAGCTTTAATGATAGAAGAGATCATGGACCTACATGCCTCAAACTCTTGCGACAAATAACTACTTTTCTCACAAGCCCCTCTATCCAAGCTTGGATAGGGCTCAAGTACAAACTACCTTGATCATATACTTGCTCTCCAAAATCTGTTTGCTGCCCCAAATTCCTTTTAAAACCAACAAGAAACCCTAAAAGCTACGACTGGACACAAGATCTCAAATCTTTCCTAGCAGAGGGTAAACCCAACTGTTCAAAATCTGTGATAAAAAATTCCATATGTAACTCCATAGCATCATCAATGGTGAGGGAGTATGGATGAACCAAATCCTGAGAGATTTCACTAAAGGTAGGCCTTCCAAGGTCTTCAAAATTTACACGTTCTTTATTGGAAAAATCATATATGGGCTTTCTAGCAAATCTTTAAGAATCCATACCCAAATCATGCTCACCAAGGAAATGATCATCACATCCGTGGTGATCATCATCTATAGCAAAAACATACCACACTTGTCATCCTCAAGAGAACAAAGAGATGCATCAACCATGTATTCATGATTCTTTTCAATGGACGATGGTTTTTCAAGAACTGCTTCATTTTGTTCTGAATTTGCATAAAAACCCCACTTTGTTTTATCCAGATTGACTTCCTCATCACTTTTGCACAGCAGGTAAAAATCACGGGCATCTTCTTTGGAACTTGTGTGCCCCACAGGGTCAAGAACAATACTCTCGACCCTTGAAGAGTCATAAATGAGAGGGCCAAGAAAGCTCTGATAATCACATCTTCTTCGTCGCACAAAATTTTTGCCATTATCTTCCAAAAGGCCTAAGAAATCATGAGAATATTTTGAAACATGGTAAGGAGAACACACCATTTCCTCACTTTCGTCAATGAGGGCTTCTTGTTCTTCATACACTTCATGATTTCCAACATGGATTTTTAGGACTTCACTTTCTGGGGCACCTTCACCTTGATTTTCAAGAGTACTTCCTTCTTCGATTATATGACCCAAGATGTGATCGTCTTTAGCTTCCCCAACAAAATCTTGAGCGTTGGACCCTTAAGTAATGGCTCACATATGAGAGCTTTGTAGGGGTTGATCTTTATCACTATATTTATCTGATGAGCTTAAAGTGTTATCATTCATGAGATATCCAATATCCCCTTTGAAATAAGAATCCCATCTCTCACGAAACACCTGAATAAATTCTTTGAGCGAGTGAACTCCTTTCTTTGGAATCCTTTCATAAGTTCATACCATTTGTATACATCATCGCTCGTTAGGTCGAAAGACAACATGAACATCTTCATCTCTACATCTTCATGAACCACTTTTAAGACTGGAATAGCCCGGGGATAAATGATATAACATGCTAATCAACTAAATCCATCTTTGCATGAAAGTTTGGGATGTATTTCTTCCAATCATCCTTGTACGTATCAAAGCCATGGAGTTGATTAGGATATCTTGCCCCCCACCCCGAGAAATCCAATGGTTCAAACCAATCTTGTACCCATTCTTCATCATAAAATGCTATATCATCTTTTTATCGATGCCAAAATGTGTGGGGTAGCCATAATGAGCTTTTTTTCTTGACTGACAAATTTGCTCATCCTCACACTCGATAATGTGATCAATAGTTCAGGGCTCTGTTTTGCAATGTACTTCTTTGTTGTTTTTTCTTTAGTTGAGTCGCCAGATAAGACTTGTCAAGTTAGTACTGAACAATAATCTTACCAAAGTACAATTCGAAACTTACCTCAACCTTCTCACTAAATCTGCCATTCTTGCAAGAGAGATAGGGCTTTGACCTAAAAGATTCAAGATGTCCCAGGCAACGACAACAAAAAAATGTTATAGCATCGTTGGACTTCACAAAATGCCTTTTTAATTGGAGTCGCTAGATAAGACTTGTAAAGTTAGTCCTTTAACAATAATCTTATCAAATACAAAACAAGAACTCACCTAGACTTTGGCTGTCCAAATTGATGATATATGTCATTGAAATCAATCGAGGAACTGCTTGGTCCTTGACAATGATGCCAAAAAATGTTACCTAAAAAACTAACACTCTTCCACAATCGAAGATAAGTGGGCCCAAATGCAGTATGTGGACCCACCTAAGACAAATAGACCTTGTGGACCTAGTGCTATGATTGACAACTCTTCACAAAGGTACACCCAATGTCACCTCAATGCAACATCCTCTTTAGACCTTGCTCCTTTGGCCACTATAGGCTCCCCAAAATGATGGTAAGGATAGACATGTAAGAAACACACTAGAAAGTACCTCTATCCTTATAAGACCTTCCCACTATTAGTAGATCCATGCTGAATGGAATCAATGATATATGTCTACAATAAGCCTTTTAACTTGTAAGGTTTGAAGTAATGATGAATATACAACTTGTTGATGTTAATTTCTGTAGTGAAAACCAACAATACAAAACGCATGATATCTTGCACTATAGTAACCCTCTCAAGAAATCTTCCCCTTACACAAGCCTTGCAAGATTTAGTAAAAGCCTCCAATCACCAAAAATTACCACATTTAAGCTCTGGATTGCTCAAGAAGAGAGGTATGCAACACTTAGCCAAGGTAGACAAGAAGAAAAAGAGATAAGACTTTATTGGATTCCATGATCTTGTGTTACAAATGAATGAGGAGTATCTTATTTATGTGTGACAAGACATGTCTTTTCAAAAGAGACACCTTTTCACTCCTCTATGCTGACCTACCTAAAATGACTTAAAATGTTTTTTAATAAATTTTAAGGTTTGTCAACCACAAGTCAGTGACTAAACCTCATAAGACATAAAATAATAACAAAAATGATGAATTGCTACAAATTGATTAAATGTTGAACTTGGGAGGAGGGTGTCATGCCCCAACTAACCCCAAACCCCAATGATTTGTTTTTTCCCTCAACACTCCTTTAGGTACTGTGTTGCATGGGTACCTGTACCGGGGGGTCGGGTACACGAACCAATGCCAGGTACACATACCGGGTACTTGGGTGCTTCAATGGTACGTCCCCAGCCGTCCCCAAATCCAATCTCACGTACCGGGTACTTCATGTATGAAAATAGGGTACTTGCGTGGATTTTGGTACGTCGTACCATGTGTTTGGGTACATAGTTGGTACAGCTGTTGGACAATTTATCTTAGTTCGTTGTTCAGGATGAGTCAATTTGCAAAGATTGAAGTTCAAAATTTTAAAAATTAAATAATAAAACACTAAAACACATGTTATGTGGGCCCTTGCCCCTTACCTAAACCAGCGCAACACTGCATTTCTCACTGCTAGTGCACTGCGCTCACTACTCCAGCGAGGACGTGACAGAGGACCTTAGTGATGCTAACGACATTGATCCTAAGGCTGCCGATGACATGGAATGAAGAAGCCAAATCAACTATCTTGTTCATGTTCAATCTTTACTGTTTTGAACTTTCTTTTTCATGTCGAAAAATGCCTTTAGGCAAATTTTGGATGTAGTATGGCAATGAAGTTTGAACTCATGATGTCATGGACATATAATATTTTATGTTGTTAATTATATTAATATAACTTCATTCTTCTAGTTGATATCTACTGTTAGTCTTCTATGTCATATGATTTATCAAATTTATTATTTTATGTTTCAAATTTTCAATGCGAATGCTCATATGAATCATTGAATTTAGAAATATCAAATATTCATTGTATGATGTGAGTGTGAAATGTTTTATTTTTATAAATTTTAACACACACACACAAATATATATATATATATATATATATATATATATGTCTATAGTACCCTCGATGTACCCAAGTACCCTATTTCAGAAAGTGGCGTCCCCGTCCCCGTCTTCGTACCAGTACGCGTCCCCGTACCCACGTTTCCTGGCAACTTAGTTTAGGTAGTATGATCTCTTCAAAAGGATGAGATCATCATCAATTTGGAATGCTCAAGCCAAGAGAAGGATAAACACATGATAAAATATAGGTCCAAGTGGGCATAATGAGGTGTGCTAAGATGAATATGACAAAGGATAAATATATGATAAAATATAGGTCCAAATGGGCATAATGAGGTGAGCTAAGATGAGTAGGGAAACCCTTACACGTGCAATCACCTCTACAAAGCATAGAGACAAGTGTGGCTCAGGGCCCTTGAACCATGTGTCCTAATAGAACCATCCCAAGAAGCATCAAACAACAACCCATGGGAATGAAATACCAACATGATGGGGAACTTTCACCATGTCAAGGGGCAATTAGTTGTTTCACTAAGTCATTACTTCCTTGACATGAAATCCAAGAGGACTTGCCATGACCAGACCATTGGTCTTGAGCCCCACTAGACTAACACTTTTACATAATAATGCCCCTAAACTTGGCCTTTACAATGAAAAATGACCCCTCCTCTTTGTCATATTTGGTATGTCACACTGTAAAGGTTTTGGAGGGTAACAGGTGCCCTAGCATTTTCCTACGTTTTCACACTTGCTATTGTACACATTGATGATGATTAGGCTCTAGGAGGTGAGTTCCCTTGTTGTTCACATCTTTGGAGGCACACGTGGGTGCCTAGAGACACTAGGATGGGGTCATCCCTTTCCTCTTGTTGAGATGATGCATTCTCTATAATTGATGAGAGAAAGGATAATTGACTAAGAATAAGGCAATTAATTAATGCTCAAGTATTTTATGGAATATGAACCCTTCAACTTAGGGTCTCTTTAAGTTTTGAAGTGTTTATAATTGTACTTTTGAATTAATGAATTAATTAAAGTGTTTTACCTTGGGTTTTCTGACGTTTTCATGTGCTTAATTAAAGTCTATAAAGAATTAGAACAAATCACACTAATCAACCAAATACGCAAGGTTTGCACTTAGGATTAATTTAAAAACCACTTTGGACGGGCGTCCTAACTTTGGGAGTAGTTATCTTTTAACAGAGCGCCCAAAATTTGTCCAACTTAGTGCCATTTGAAGTAGAGTGGCTATGGGATTTCCAAAAAGTGGTTATAATAAAAAATATGACAAATATTGAGGAAGTTGGCAAGTTGAAAATTGTTGTTTAAAAAAAAACACTGCATTTTGAACCACATGTGCCACATGTGGGGAGGTTTGCTGGACCTTGTTAAGGAATATTCTCTCTTGTAGTGGTGTGGGGCAAGTTGCTTAGGGTTTAAGGTTGGTTAGTCTAACTGCCAAATATTTTATGTATTTTTGATCGTGTCTTGAGGAGATTATTATTTTTTACTCCTCCTTAGAATACATCTAGGGTTTAGCGAAGGATATTATTATTTTATTGGAGGGTTGTTGAGCCAAGAAACTCTATATAAGAGGTTTCTCTCTCATTCATTATTTCTTGTTGATTGGAGAAATGAAATTCCTTTTGCTCTCAAGCTTTCAGCGTGTATTGGAGACCTATCGTTTCATATGAGGCACATATTATGGGAGATTCAAGCTTGGAGGTAATGCCTTAACATTATTCATTGTAAGGTTAAGTAGATCTAGTTCATGAAGGCATAAAATTTACTACTTGAGATGAAGTGAATGAAAATTTCTTTGCTTTCTTATATGTTTTCGTAAATAATGGAATGCTTGTAGTTTGCATCTTATGAGAGTGATTACAGGTATTATTTCATTCTTGTTAGAGCATATGCTAGATTTCCAGCCAAAGGTGTCTGCCCAAGGCCGACCCTTTCTTGGAGATCTTTTTGCATTTGAACCCAAAGTTCTATGGCTGTCCCTGGCATGATCCTTCAGTTATTTCACCCCTAGAAAACTATATGTAAGAACCCATTGAGATCTCCTTAAGACCCCCCATTAGCCCAAATATTGAAGGCATTTGTTTTTTTCCCTAATTATCATCCAAAACCCTACCATACAACATTGGAATCATCAGGTGAGATAAGAAATAAAAATGGAATAAAGTAAACCTCACCAGTGTCGTATACCTATAAGCTATTGATGTCCAAGGATTTGACGAAGTCCCCCTCAATGGCGCCAGTTTGTTATCACACAAATCTACACTTAAGACGACAAACAGATCCAAGTGATAATTTTAGGTGGTCTAGCCTTGTCAACACTAGATGCCTCTCTGTTTGGATTGGTGCTTTTCTAGTGACATGGAGGTGTCCCTAGTGTTTTTTATATTCTGTTAGTTCTTCCTGTAAGTTTGTGTACAAACTTGGAATAAATCAACACACAAAGCTATCTCCAAGAACCCAGAAAACATCTGAGTAACATGGTAAAAATTATAAATTCAATTGCATGAAGTGGGATTAGTTTCCTTAATTAAATTTCAGCAGCAAAATGGAAATGAATGGAGAAGAATATGTGCTTTGAGTGAAAGAACAA
The DNA here is from genome assembly GCA_001517045.1 of Pseudotsuga menziesii. Taxonomy (NCBI): domain Eukaryota; kingdom Viridiplantae; phylum Streptophyta; class Pinopsida; order Pinales; family Pinaceae; genus Pseudotsuga; species Pseudotsuga menziesii. Next base: position 239,511 of record LPNX010760241.1, on the reverse strand, counting down.
TTAAAACAGACAGAGAAAATAATATATGCCTGGAGTGGAAGAGAAATTAAAAACAAGTGCATAAGAATGACAATACAAAACTTTCTGCACGATTGCTCTCAGAAAACAACTATGAACTCAACGAGCTAGGGAAAACATGCTCGAATCTATTCAATATATTAATATGGAGGTAGAAATTATCCATAGATACAATACACAAGCATTGCTTTGCCATTCTTTGGCAAGCAGTAAAGGAAGTGCTGTCAATTCCAGAAGGATGGGAGAAAAATGGAAGAAGTGCTCTTGAAACCTACAAGAAGCATCCAATTACTAAATTAATGATCTCCAGCTCTCCTTTATAGAAATATGGGAGAAGAGGTTCCTAATGCATGTGCTCTAGAGGTATGAGATAAGGAAGGAATTGAACTCCAAGTCAATCCCTTGCATGGCGTGCTACCTCTCTCTAAACTATGCACTCTTCCAGTAAACTTAGCCATAATCCAAACACTGATGCATGCTCCTAGTGCCAAATTAGACTAAGGTGTGCGAACCAATGTTGAAAAAGTCGGCAAGGGTCCCGAATACTTTTCGGCAACATCGGCGAAAAAATCGGGAAAATCGGAAAAAGTCAACAAACATTAAAAAATACAAAATATATTCATTTTTTTCAGAATTTTAAACATTTAAAGCATCATAACATCAAATAACCACATTGGAACATAAATATGGAGAAAGCATTGATATATATCATCATCATGTAGTCATGCCAAATGTAAAATGATACATCGAAGTCGATATTGTATCATGAAACATCATAGTTGTCCAATCAAGGACTCAAAAGTGGACAACCAATACAACATGACATCACATATATAAATGTATTCGAGGAAAACTAGCATCTAGGTATCTAATATCAATGCTCTCTTCCTGAGTTTTCCATTCATACTTCATATTTTTCCCTACTCCAATGATTAGGTTTATATAAGGTTTTCATAAATGTTTTTTATTTGTCCCTCCATCTTATGACTTAAACCTAATTTTTGAAAGGTATATTTTATTGATTTGGTTGTCAGCCATTAAACGTATTTCTTGTTTTGTATTGGTGATAAATCATAGATGTATTTTTCACTCCTCCCAAATTGAATTTCCGACATGAGCCTCACATTTAGCCCTAACTGATCTACCACTTGAAACATTGCTCTCTTTTTCCTACAATGTGCTATGATGATCACTCAAAATATGTTTGCTCAAAAAAATTTAAAATTCCCTAATAGTGAAAAAAGTAATTCAATTACCATTGTGATCTTTCATAAACAGATACATATTTTGTATAGATTATCCTTGCATGGTTTGATCTTCAAAGACAACAAAGTTTTGAAATATTTATACGGTAGAGGAAAGGTGTTAGTATACAACAAAATGGCTAAAATGGAAAATTGTTGGAAAATTAGCCATTTTAGCCATTTTAGCAAAAATGGAGATTTTTTGGAAAAAGTTGGGAAAAGTCGGGACTTGCCATTTTTAGCCTTTGCGACTTTTTGGGAAAAGTCGCAATTTTTTCCAGCCCATTTTTTGGCTTGGGCAAAAAATCGCGACTCTCTAAAAAGTCGGCGATTTTCCGGAGAGTTTTTCAACACTAGTGCGAACTCATGCAAGCAAATATGAAATATCTATTTTATAATTTCCATTATGTAAAGGGATAATGCAAGATAGAATAAGTGGACAAGTCTTGAATTTTCCTTGAATAACAACTCACATGCATGCACATGCCAAACCAGTGAATTCAAACATCCACATCAACGATAGATTAGGAAAGCAATTAATTGCACCTGGATTATGTCAGATACCAGATCATAAAGCAATTGTCATGAGCGCTCTGGTATATCTATATTTCATTGCCATTTGTCTGAATGTGAGGCAACTTTGACTTGTTGATGATCATCTTGAAATCTAACCATGCATCCTCCATCCAGACTGAAACTCAGCAAGAAATCCAACACTACATATTGGAACCATGACACTGCCCCTCCACCTGCTAAAAATTGGCATGCCAAAATTAGTAGTTCCATTTCCTAAAAAATAGGAGTCTTGAAATGTCAAGATGGCAACTATGGCAACACTTACTATAAATAGAAAGTCTAAAAATGTACACTGCTAGAAATAGAAACTTCTTGCATGCCACTGAAAATCGTCTCATTGGATTCACCTTCATGCAAAGAATCCGGATATATGCTGTGATTCGAACATGTAAGGTGTGTAACCCTAACTAGTAAAAAATAGCAGTTTCATGACACACCTTTCGTGTTATTGGATTGAAGCTCATTGGGATTGTGAGTTCATAAGGACCAAAATATGTAGCTGAATATGACATTCAGACCTCAGGACTTTGGCTCCTAGAAAAGTAGAACTGCTTAGAATCTGATTAAACTCAATGTGTAGCAAGATCTGATCAATATGTAACCCTGGATGCACTTGTGAATGAACCAGCTAGATGAAATCAAGATGGAACTTAACCTTCCAGTTGTATGTGTAATCTGGGGTTTAACAGTGCCAACATGGTTATCGCGATTCTTGCCGAGACTACAAAAGAGAGATATATTTGTTATGGAAAATAGTTTAAATATTCTGTAAAATTTAGCGAAGAATTTTATAAAGATATTATGGTGGATTGTCTATCAATAGACCTTAAGATCTTTTCTTCTCTGATTATAGGTTGCCAATTCAGAGCTAGTTTCTGGTGTAAAGATGAATCGAAGTAAGTTTCCCTGGGATGGAACTTTTACTAAAGAGTGTAATTTTTGGGTGAGAAAAATTGTTTCTTGTGTATCAGTATTAGAGACAAAGAAATCAATTTTGTTTGCAGACATATGGGCATCAGACAGGTGTACATGATAAGTTTATAGGTGCTGAGAAACGCAATTGAGATGTGGTCAGAAAACAAAATTAATTTCATGGTCAAGAAAGAACTATATTCACAATTACTAAGCAAATATAACGATCTTTCCGTGGAGTTCATTGCATATAGAAATCAAAAGCAAATCTTCTTATTATTTAAAAGTGATAGCATCAGAGTAGGGTGGTCGGTATTTTGCAGTTCTCTGGACACAAAGAGTATGAACAATGACTTTTATTTATGTTTATTTATTTATGTACACAGTCTCCCATCACCCCCCCTAATCCATGCCTCTTTATTGTTCAGTCATATGATATTTATATATCAGACTATTTCTTTGGCCATTTAAAAACATGACCCTATTGTCTAGGTTGTCTGTTATTATATTAGTGCAATAGTCACTGTTTTGAGTAGTTGATGCAGTTTTGCTTGTATTATATGCAGATTCAGTCGTAAGCCAGGAAATGCCAGGAAATGCTATATTGAATACCTGGCATACCTTTCCTTCTGACTGGATTATGTTGTAATGCAATGACCACTCTTACAAACAGCTACTTGCAATCATATTTTTACTAGACAGAAACCCATAGTCGGGGTTGGTCATCCCTATGGGAATTTTAATATTCAAGAAGTTGATATGATCTGTCATCTGTCCGATTCATGCATGACAGTTTAGGCTTTTGCTGTATATTTGGTTCAGAACTGGTGTAGGTATCCTTAATTTGTATTTGTGTGGTTGTTCTCAAGTATGTCTCCTATAATCAGGAGGAATACGGTCTGTGGAAGCGAATCAGATGGAGTTGTGGTGGATTGTTCATTTCTTTTCTATGTGCATGTAAATATTTCATTACGACATAAACAATCGATTATCCGAACAGGTGCTAGATAAACTTTGCGATTTGGTGAATCTAACTTTTATGCAAAGCACCCCAAAAATTACCTAATTTTTTCCTTTCTTTTGGGTTGTGCAGATTAAGGGGGATCTAATTAAGGCTCAACTACCCAGTCCCTAATCCCTTTTCTCAACAGGTTTATTGGATTCCCGAGTCCTGATAATCTTCTAAAACTTCTTTGAAGGAAACTAATATAATTGCTGGATAGATATAATTTATAATTGCTAGTTCCCATGTAATCTAGAAATATATTGAAATTCTAATAAGATGAATGGTGATGTTAAATTTGCATAATTGACTTTTCTGGTTTTATTCCCTGTATGTTTGACAATGGGGGCTTTACTGCGGTGCCTTTGAAAGTTATTTATGTTCTCTAGTTGTAATTATTCCTTAATGTTTTACTCCTATTTGCTAGTTCCCATGTAATCTAGAAATGTATTGAAATTCTAATAAGATGAATGGTGATGTTAAATTTGCATAATTGACTTTTCTGGTTTTATTCCCTGTATGTTTGACAATGGGGGCTTTACTGCCGTGCCTTTGAAAGTTATTTATGTTCTCTAGTTGTAATTATTCCTTAATGTTTTACTCCTATTTCCTTTCAGAAGTGAGAAATTGTTTTAGTGCTTCCTAGCTGTTATTGTTATTTTTTACACAATCTGTATCTTATTCCTATAATCTAAGGGAAGATGAAGTTACAGTATCTGTTTACTGGCAGGGAAGAGTGTTTTTGGTTCTTATGTTTGTTCAGATTATTTTAGAGGGTTACTCGTTCTCTATTCCTCTCATTTATATACTAAAGACTGTGAGTTCTCTAATTATTTCACATAGGTATGGCTTTCAAGTTTCAACCCTGTTGTTGCCCATTTACCTATATATACCTCAAAGACAGTTGACTTGAAATCTCTCTGATATTTACCCATCTTCAAAACACATAAACTTAGATAGTTATTCACTAGCAGTGGTGCAATCTAATGATTCTAATCTAAGGGATATTAACAGATAGGCTGGGGGCATTAATTATACCCTTCTCATAGCAGGTTGGTAGCGGAAAACTTTTGTCAATGTATAATATAACCAGTGTATTGTTTCTGTTAACAACAGGTTGGTAGTGCAAAACTTGTATCAGTTTGAAGTATAACCAGTACTTTGTTTCTGTTGAATTTATGATACTGCAAAGCCTTTGTGTTACTATGGTGGTAAGTGATCAATGGCCTGTCTAAAAACTTCAGAATATAGCTCTAGACTAAGAAAATAAATACTGGGAGACATTAGTTCTATAAATGTGTGGTCAATATGTTTGTGTTTACAGTTATTATCAATATAGAAAATTAAATGTCTAATATGCTTGTCAATTTTTATAGGTTCTTGTTATACTTTATCAACAAATCACATGTGAAAAGTTGCAGAAATCAACTAAGAGATCAAGTCCAGTGCCTTTTTTTTTTCATTTTTACTATAGAGATCCTAACGCTTTTTAGAAAATTTTCATTGTTAGTATAAAAGCCCATAAGCATTCCAGGTATGATTGTCTTCGTGGATGAGTTTCATGCTTGGTAATTGCATGTAATAGAACTAGAGAAAATTAGTAAATTAAATGATTTAAATAGTATTTGTTATTGAGCTGAGAGGCTCTCTACAGCCCAGTATGGGGAGATCTTGTAACGTTACGTAACGCGTAACGTTATTTTTATTAATAAAAAATAGATTTTTTAATTATAAAACAAAATAAATGTCGGCCAGAAAAAAACAACCTAATATGGGGAAGATGTTGTAATCTTCTGCCTAACAAAACAATAAAAAAGTAAAAAATAACAAAACAATAAAAAATTAAAAATTTAATTATCCCCCAAAAAATGTGGATCATAAAAAAAACACTATGGAGGAGATGTTGTAATGTTCCTACATAACAAAATAATAAAAAAATAAAAATTGAATTATTTGCAAAAAAATGTTGGCCTTTTAAACAACCCATGGTTTTATTAAAAATGTTGGCCTTTTAAACAACCCATGGTTTTATTGTATATGGTTTAGGAGGACCGTGCACATGGTTTTAAAACCATGTGCAAGGCCTCCTAAAAAAACCCATGGTTTAGGAGGGCCTTGCAAATAGTTTTAAGACCATGTGCAAAACCTCATAAACAACCCATGGTTTTAGGAGGGCCTTGCATATGGTTTTAAAACCATTTATGGAGAGATGTTGTAATGTTCGTTCATAACAAAATAAAAAATAATATTAAATTTATATGTTGGCCATAAATAATAATAAATATATTATATGTTGACGTTAAATAAAAAGATGTGTCTTTTGGTTTGAATCAAATCAATGGTATATATAGGACACACCAAAGTTGATAGCTCGTTGAGTGTAATACTTAAGAAGAGGTTTGTACCTAGAGAGATTTGATCTCTCTCGGCTCTTGATAGAGCCTAGGATTTGAATCTACGCTGGTTATTATTATCATTAGGTAAATGCGCATTATAAATACAGACTGTTTTGATGTCTCTTCCATTGTATCTAATGCCGCTCGTTCTCTTGTAAAAATCGTCATCGAATAAATAAATACATATATCTTTTGGAAGTTCATTTCAAGTTGGTATCAGCGCTGCTGGTTCGTTGGTTTTCTCTCGGGTTCTTCACGTCAACTGACATTCTATTGTTCCCCCCTCTCCATGTTTTTTTCTCTTCCTCCACGCATCCATCACAACCACCAACGCTCCATTGCTTGCCTTGCATGCCATCGCTCTCCTTGCTCCAGCTTCTCTACGTTGCTGTAGCCGCTCTCACTTGCTCCTCTCCTCTACTCCACACTACCACCAGCCCACCTCCACGATACCTCCCATCTCCTACTCTTTCGTTGCTCTTGTCCCATATGCCCTCTCACGGTCTCCCACCACCGCAACCACCCTCCTTGCATTTTCTCTCATCCCCACTCTCCTCCCTACTTGCTGCCCCTCTCCACGCCGTTGCTCATCGCCTTACGCTGCTCGCTCCTTAGATTCCATTCACAAAAACATATATTAAATGTTATTATTATTATTATTTTTTGTTGGCAAAGTGGTGCAACCCCCCTTGACTAGCAGGTTTTCCATTGGCTAAGTTACCATGAACCAGGGGCATCTAAGCCGTTAAAATCACATGGGGATCCCACTCGGCCTGGAGCGCACCAACCTTTAAGATGGTTGGATTTTTTGGTATCCGTGGGATTAGAACCGATGACCTTTTCGCTTAGGGGGCGTCTTAACCATACCCCGCCACCAGTTCTACATTTCACGGTTTAAATGTTATTATTATTATTATTATTAACTATTATTTTAATATTAATACTTGCAATTTGTTTTTTTAAACTATTAAAATTTTATAGTAAATATATTATTATAATTTGTAATAATAAATTCTTATTATAAATTAACATTTTAATAATATATTTTCCCAAAATCTAAAGCCCAACAATATGAATACGAGAAATACGAAGAGAAACCCTCCAAAGAACAATGATCCATCCATGAAGTCAGAAGATGACTTAGTTGACAAGCTCTTTGGCAAAACTTGAGCAAAAAGAGGACATTCAAGACCTAAAGCTCGTAATCCAGTCACCAATAGATCAAGTTAAAGAATTCAATAACTCACATACGGGCCCAACCCACAACGTTGTTCACAAAGTAAAGATTGATTTACCCAGATTCGATGGCAAAAATATTCTAGACGGGACGCGATAGATCAACAAAATCGAAAAATATTTTGAAATGTACAATATACATGGCAACGACGACAAATTGAGTGTTGCAACAATGTTCATGGATAAAACCGCTTGTGACTGGTTCTTTTGGTGGAACTCAACAATGAAAGGAGGAAGACTGATGAGAGATTGGGATACCTTTAAGAAAAATTTCTTTAAATGATTTGAAGACATGGAAGAAGTCGAAATTGATACCAAGCACACTCGTTTACAACAAAAAGGAACAACGGATGAATATTTTAACAATCTATTGGTCCTAGCCACTTGTGTCCAAGATATAACTAAAAAATGGCTCTTGCAAATTGCCATTGGTGGGCTGAAATCGAGTGTTCCAAACAAGATAAAATTATTATATGTCAAAGATTGTGAACAAGCTCATCAAAAAACAAAATTAATTGAAGAAATACAAAAATCACAATGTTCGTCGGTTTATATCTTGCCCCACCTAAGAACAAATGGGAGAAAGGAGGACAATCTGTACTTAAGTGTAATGCCCCAAATTGGCGTCTAGGACATAAGTGTAAGAACAAGAATTTCTTCTTTTGTGAAAAAATGATAATGATAACAATAATAATGAAGAAGTTGGAGAGATATCTCCTTTCGACATATAATCAATTAGCGATGAATCCAACACAAAGGAAGATGTCGTTGCCCAACACTCTCAGTAGCTTTATTGATGAGTATATCTCAACCCCAAACACTCAAAATGTTTGGCTATATCAAGAATGCTAAATTGACTGTTTTGGAGGACATTGGGAGTACAGACAACCTTAGACTCTAGGGTAGAAAAATGATTAAACATATTCGTCTACCTGACCGCTAGCTTTCAAGTATCAATACCAGGGAACAAAACCATCTCGTGCGATGGAAAATGCCATAAAGTTGAGCTAGTCATTAAAGACTATTAGTTAAGATCGCTAATGTATGCTATGGCATTCATAGTTGTTCACATTGTTTTAGGTGCCCAATGGTTGGAAACATTGGGCACAGTAAGATTAAACTTACAAGAACAATTTATAAGATTTTATGAAAATGGGATGTAGTACAAGCTTTGTGGTATTATCTTCCCCCCTCCCCAATTTGTCTCATCAAATAAGATGGAGAAAATGATAAAAAAGGGAGCTCAAACATTGTTTTACATTGTTATGCTATGGAAGGGACAGTTGATGAAAACCAAATGTAGATCCAAGGGAATTAGAACAACTTCTGGGGGAACACAATGAAAAATTTCAAATCCTCATGTCCTCCCTCGACATTTCAGAGATCACATCATAGAGTTAATGCCAGTCACAAGTTCAATTCAAAAAATGTTATATAGACAATCTCACAGAAACAAGTCAGAGATTGAGCGTTTGGTGCAAGAATTATTAGACACTAGCATAATCACACGTAGTAAGAGTCCCTTCTCTACGCTAATCATACTTGTGAGGAAGAAGGATGGAACGTATAAACTTTGCATCGATTATTGAGCATTAAACAAACTTACCATAAAAGATAAATTCCCCACCTCCTTTGTCGATGAATTGTTGGATGAGCTCCATGGTACAAAGTATTTTTCTAAATTAGACCTAAAATCAGGGTATTACCAAATCCGAATTTGAGAAGATGTTTCCAAACTTGCTTTTTGTACCCATGAAGGCTTCTAAGAATTTCGAGTCATGCCATTTGGATTATCTAATGCTCTGACAACATTTCAACCATTAATGAATGACTTGTTTTGGCCATAATACCTAAGGAAGTTTGTGCTAGTATTCTTTGACGATATCTTTGTTTATAGCAAAAGCTGCAATTCACATCTCAAGCATGTAGAGACAATATTGAAGCTTCTAGAAGAGAACACATTTTATGCTATCAAAGTGAAATGCAATTTTGGGCAAAAAGAAATAGATTTTTTGGGGCATATTGTTTCAACTGAGGGCATCAAGGTTGATCCCAAGAAAATTGTGGCAATCATTGAATGGCCTTCCCCCAAATTAATTACATCGTTAAGGGGATTTCTTTGTCTCGTAGGTTATTATAGAATATTTGTTCGCAACTATGCACTAATTGTGGCTCTCTTAACATCACTATTAAAAATGGATGCTTTTAAATGGGATTAGGATGCATGAACTTGTTTTGAAAATTTGAAAACTCTAATGACCTCCACTCTAGTACTAGCAGCCCCAGATTTCTCAAAAACATGTATCCTTGAATGTGATGCTTCAGGGACATGCATAGGAGTTGTGCTCATGCAAGATAATTATCCCATCGGCTTCGAAAGTCAGAAGGTAAAACCAAGTGAGAAAACAAAGTCAACTTACGACAAGGAGATGTTGGCTATAATGCATGCCCTGGTTAAGTGGAAGCAATATTTGTTGGGGACAAATTTTCTTGTTAAAATGAACCACAACAACCTAAAGTATTTCCTAAGAACAACATAAATGGGTGAGAAAAATTCAGGTTTAATATCGTCCCAGACTGCTTATCATGGAAGCATGAAAGTGATGCCTCAATATGTGCCATTTCCATAGTTATTTTTAAATGGATTTCAGAAGTTCTAACTGAATATGTTAAAGACCTAGAGACAAGGAAGCTAATTGAAGAAGTTAAAAGCAACAAGGCAACGAACTCCAAATACTCACGGGAGAAATACATATCATGGTATAAACAAATGATATATTTACCTAGTTCGTTAAACTTCAAAATTAAGGTCTTAAAAGAGAACCACGATTCTCCGACAACCGACCATGTTGGATTCTTTACAACATACCATAATATCTGTCAGTCCTTCTTTTGGAAAGGAATGGATATTGATATCCAGAATGATGTGGTTGAATGTGATACTTGTCAAAGGCGGAAGTTTGAAATAATGGCTCCTCCTGGGCTTATCCAACTCCTACTTCATTAACTATGAGGGCTTATCACCATCCACAGACAAATGGATAGACTTAAGTCATAAATAAATGCCTTGAATGATACCTTAGGAATTTCGTGAATGACCACTAGAATCGATGGAAACATTGGCTCCACCTTGTAGAATGGTGCTACAATAGTATGTATCATATAATGACAAAAATGTCCCCTTTTGAAGCCTTATATGGGTATCCTCCTACGATGGAGGAAGGTGTTATCAACAGTTTCAAAGTTCTAGCAGTGAAAGACTATCTAGCGACATCCGATGAGGTCATCTGTATTTTGAAGAGTAATTTTGAACAAGCAAGAAACCACATGAAGCAACAAGCCAACATCACTGAGAACTGATCGAGAATTCGAAGTAGGTGATTGGGTGTTTGTTTGATTCCAACCATACAAACAAACTTCACTTAAAAACAAAAGAAATCATAAACTTGCGCTAAGGTTTTATGGACCATATCAAGTAAGGAAGTGAGTAGGACAAGTGGCTTATGCTCTGGACATACCTAATAAAAAAAAATACATGACGTTTTTTATGTGTCCTACTTGGTTTTCAGTCCTTGGTTCTTATTTTAAAACTTCAACTTTTCAGTGATCATTTCTGCTCCTTTTAGAGTGAGATTTGGGTTCAATTCAACTAGATTTGCTCAGATCTGAGACATATTTACTTGCTATGCTTAATTTTCCTGTGTTTTCATGATTTGATGCCAGTTGTCTGACTCTTAATTTCCTCTGTTTCGCTCCTTTTTTGTTTTGAAATTTACAGGAGCCACCATGCATTCAGTGAGGACAATAGGCGGTGCCACCGCATATGCTCAATGGTCAACAGGCGGTGCCACCGCATATGCTCAATGGTCAACAGGCGGTGCCACCGCTCTGTTACAGTGCACAAAAGTTGGTGCCCATGCTGTAACGCTCTGTCACCAACCTCTTGCAAGCTGTGCCAGGTAGGGTTTTATACCCCTATGTTTTAAAAATTTTGCATTAGTTTATTTCTTTGCTAAAAGTGTTTTTGTCTTCATTATTGATGTTTGACTGTTAATTTCAAGATCTGGAAAGTGGTAAAAGGCTTGTTTTATTTATTTATTTATTTATTATTTATATCTGTTTTGAAAAATTAGGTTGTTTCCATTTGTTCAGCTGCTTACTATCCTTGGGTTGATTTTGGAAAGAGTGTTTGGAAGTCATATAGTCAAATTATATTTTTACTGTTAGATCAGCTGAAAGGAAATATTTTTTCTTTTGGTTTCTCCATTGTTGTTCTTCATAGGTTAATGAGAGCTTACTTTTACTCTTGATTAGAAGAAAATTTGAGATTTGATCATAGTTGTGTTTAAGGATGAACTGTTGGATCCTTGATTAGTTTCACAAGCTTTTAGGGCATTCATGTTCTTCTTTTCTTTATATGCTCTTTTCTTGCAAAACTATCATAGGTTGGGTTAAGTCTTTTCATATTTGAAGAATTTTAAAGAGATTCTTAGTTTGCTAAGTAGTAGTAGTACCTTTTTTTTTGGAAAAGAGATCTTACTTCTTTTGCTTTCAAGATCAGTTATTAGAAGTTTGTTTCTTATTGAAAGATAGTTCAGTGTGATTGCTTGGAAACAAGATTGAATCACTCTCTTTCTCTCTCCTATAAGTAGGGTATATCT
>LPNX010760241.1:198629-226666 GCA_001517045.1 Pseudotsuga menziesii | reverse complement strand
CAATCCTCCTTGTTGCGTTTTACTATTGGACTCTGTGGTATATCACGAGTTGCAAAGACTTGGAAATCCTAGTGAGAAACCGACTTATATCAGCCCCTCTTACCACCTACGTTTTCTTGTGACCTTTAGCTTGCGTAGGAGTGTTTTTGTGTGTGAATATAGTTTTAAACCCTAGGTTAGGTTTTTAGTGATCGATAGTCTAGTCGAGTTACCTTTGAGGCGTTCTCGAAGAGTTCAAGGCTTACCACTTGACTTAGAGCCTGTTGCAGGTGAGAGCCCAATGGAAGCCACAGACCAAGGTGCCACAATTGATTCTCACGTGGAAGGGAATCCATTTGTGGAAGTTGGGGAAGAATTCACTACGTATGATAATCCCTTGGCTGAACAACCTCCTATAGCTGATACCACCTTTCATTTTCCAATGGAAGGCCAAGCTGGTTCTTCAAATTGGGTCTTCAATCACTTGTTTGATGACACTGGGGGGATAGAATTTGTCCTTAATGCTCCTTTTTGGAGAACTTCTTTAGGTCAATCTATTTCTGAATATGGGACTACTAGGTCGTCCTTTGTTAACCCTCCATCGAATGAGAAAATGTTTAGAAGGGCTCAACTGTCCATTAATCATTTACGTAACTTTCAAGAGAACCTTGCGAACATTATTGCTTTGCCTCTTCCTCTTCATGCACCCGTGTCTGCTCTTTTGCCCCATCTTTCGGAAACAACCCCTCCCATATACCGTCTGCTTTTAGCGTCTCAAGTAGCTCCTAGTATAGCATCACCCTCAAACCCTACTCCTGTAGATCCAAATCCTGCGCTTGCCTCTGGTACTCCTGTATCTTCTACCACTTGGGGGAAACCCCCAACTCAATTTGTTTCATTAGTTAGTGGAGTCACTTCTAATAGAAGACAAACCCTGCTGTAGGACAACCAACATTTGTGATTCCTTCCACAAACATCAACACGGTTATTCCCCCGTCTACTACAAGGAAACCCTCAGGGGTACAACCCACAGTTAATAAACCTTCTTGGGGTTATACTTACCCAGGAAACCAACCACCTGTAAGCAATGTGAATTATCAAACTATATCTTTAGGGATTATTTATCTTGGAGTGCCTTACCCCAAGAACATGTTTACGCCATGGGGGCAACCTAATTGGTCATATATGCTTATACCTGGAGGAACACCTTTGAATATTGCTGGAGGTTATGGAGGGCCACCTTTTGGAGGACCACCTGGCGGAGGCCCACCTTTTGGAGGCCCACCTAGTGGAGGTCCACCTTCTGGAGGACCACCACCTAGAGGACCACTTTCTGGAGGACCACCACTCAAGGGACCACCTTATGGGGGACTACCACTTGGTGGACCACCTCCGCCTAGAGGAGGCCTGCCACCATCTAACGGATCTTCGGGACGATCATCCGTGAGCCCACCACCCCAACAACCAGTGTATTAATAGACTTATGGTCCTACTGGTATGCAGATGCCATATCAATATTACCAGTATGTTCAACCTAATTGACAACTTTCGTTTCTGGCAACTTTGGACTGCTTGATTTGTCCAAGTTGATTAATGATCCCATCCAACATAACCCTTCATGGCCTGCTATTCCAGTTAAGTTACCATCAAGCATTCCAAAGTTTGATGGGAAGCAGGGAGATGATCTAAAAAATCATGTTATGACATTCCATCCATGGTGTTCTTCTAAGTCCTTGACGGATGATTCAGTCCATTTGAGACTCTTCCAACGAACTTTGACTGATACGACTGCTAAGTGGTATATTGGACTTCCACAACACACTTTGTGGACTTCAACTTATTGGCAACGGTTTTTCTTACTCATTTCCAGCTACCTATCTGTTACGAAATTGGTACAGATATTTTAACATCACTTTGTCAAAAGACTTCCACACATATATCGGATCATATTCATGAATGGAGGAGACGACAGAGGCTTATTAAAGCTCCTATCCTAGACCAATTGTTGGTTGATTAGTTTACGAAATCCTTGTTGCCTCCCATTGCTCGAGATGTGGCTATGGACGATGCTGTCACTGAAGAGAAGGCTATCATCCGGTCTCAGTATTTGGATTTGGTTTATTCTCAGTTCGGAACTTTGTATGATCTAATCCCTCAGGCTCCTCGTCCCAACACAGACCCTGCTAAGCCACATGCAGAAACTCCTGTTGATGGGGTTGTAGGTTCAATTCAGTCCCCGTAAACAACAAAGCCTGCTAAGCAACAAAGTACTTCTACTACTACTCCTTCATATCCTACAGTTTTCGTCGAGGTGAATGCTATTCAAACTATGCAGACACCCGGTAATAAAAAGAAAGAAAAATGAAATGGTAAAAAACCTGGGAACCAACAGGAGAATCCCAAGACTATGACCTAAGAGAACGATAATAAAGGTAAAAGGAAGGATAAGTATCCATGCCTACTGTGTGGTGGTGACCACTTCATGAAGGAGTGCTCTCGTCATGAAGAAATCAGTAAATTTTTGAAGAATAGCCCTACACCAGTGATGCTTATTGGTCATTTTCCATCTCAACAACAATTGATTGATCATATGTCTTCACAAGGAACCTTTGGTTCTACTGAAGAGATCCAAATGATGATCCGGATTTATGCAGGAATGCAACATAATATACACATAACCATAGAAACAAATATGTAGTGGAAATAACACTTCATTTCTTTAATTAATAACTGAAACTTGTTTACATATAGAATGGAAATAAACTAGCTAGAGTGCTGCTAGCTTATCTCTGAGAAGAGATGTGGCGGCTACATGCCTCTGAACTCTGTGTTACAATGAGGCTCGAAGACCTATATATTATTGAGAAACAATGGAAACCCTACACATCCAAAAACCTAACCCTAGGAGGTGAAACGCTAGAATGTGGGCCCCGTTGGGTAACTTGGTACATCAATTTCCCGGGGTCGTAACTTTAGCATGCTACCTCCGTTTGACGCACATGATACATCGTTAGAAAGATCTGTTTAAGGATTACATCCATAAACAACAAATATCGAGTCCGGAACGAACTCGTATTTGCCCAGCCATTCGATGCTGAAAAACGTCGTTTAGGGCCTCAAAATGGCTCCAAAAGTTTAGGACTCGAAAACTGCCAAAAATAGTAAATTGTGTTACAATTAAGGAAACTGGAAAACTGAAAGAAACAATGGTGGGGGTCCAAGTGGAATGGGTGGGTGGCCACCAATATCCTCCTGGATCATTCGTCCCCCATGTAGGAAGCAATGGTCCCCATTGCGATGAGTTCCTCCATGAGATGAGGAAACTTCTGCTAAACTTGGTCCCTGATGAGCCACTTTCCTTGGTGAAGGGGTTGGCCTGCTTTGACAACTCAATATAGCTGGATCTTCTACTGGCGGGTGCTCTTAATTTGTGTGTCCATAATTCGATCAGTTGTGGCTTGTTCCATGCAGTCAGGGTTTAACTCTGTTGGTGTGAGTTGTTCTGCCACGCCCGATGTGTCTAGTAGAGGTGGAAAGTAGGGCCGAAGGCGGTCCACATTGAACACTGGGTGCAGACCAAGGAATGGTGGAATACTGAGCTCGAAGGCATTGTCTCCAACAGCCTTGGTGATGGTGTATGGCCCATATCGGAGCGGGCAAAGCTTGCGGTGAGGTCCAGTGAGGCGCTCCTTCTGCAAATGTAGCCACACTTTGTCGCCCACCTGGAAGTTGTATTGCACCCGATGCTGATCATGTCGTTGCTTGTACTTAGCATTGGATCTGTCCAATATGTTATGAACATGTTGGCGAATGTGCTGAATGCACTCGATGAAGCTGTTCGCCTTGGAAACTTCAGACTGGATATGAGATGAATCAGCCTGAGTAGCTGCAAATGGCATGGCTACGTTAATGGGACATAGTGGCTGGAAACCCAAGCCCACTTGAAAGGGGCTGTGGTTGGTTGAGCTATGGAGGGCCGAGTTATAGCTGTGTTGTACATAGGGGAGGTTCTCATCCCATGTGTGTGGATGCTTTGAGTTGTACATGCGCAAAATGTGTACGATTATCTTGTTGACGACCTCTGTCTGGCCATCGGTCTGGGGATGGAAAGCTATGGACTTTGTGAGCTTGGTGTCTAGCATTGACCATAGGTTAGACCAAAATGTACTAAGGAACTTGCTGTCCCGATTTGAGATTATAGATTGTGGGATTCCAAAGTGTACACACACTCGTTCAAAGAAGAGTTTAGCAGTGGCTTCTACTGTGATATTCTTCTTGTAGGCCGCCATTATGGTCATCTTTGAGAATATATCAACGACCACAAACACAGTCATTACCGTGCTTAGTAGAAGGAAGGCCCGACATGTAATCCATGGAGATGGATTCCCAAGGTCGACTAGGGGTAGGCAATGAAGTATAGAGGCCTTTCTTCTTGATGGATGGTTTGGCAATGGCGCAGGCAGTGCAGGATTGGATGTACTTCTCAACGTCTTGTCGAAGGTTCGACCAATAGAAATACTTCTGCAGTACTGCCACTGTTTTCTCGACCCCGAAATGCCCAGCGACCCGACTATAGTGCGCTTCCCAAATCATCTTGGCACGCTTGCTTGAAGGAACACAAAGGTGTCCCATGTGACATAGTAGTACATCCCAGAGGTGAAATTTTGGAACTTGGTTTCCCTCCAAGAGTGTCTGGTATGTGTGGCTGAATTCTGGATCGCTCTTGTAGAGAAGCGACCAATTAGAAGTCTTGTGCCCACAAGAGTTGAGCATGGTGGTTATCACCATGATCGGAGGTCAGCTGAGGCAGTCTGCAACATTATTGGTGCTCCCCTTCTTGTACTTGATGTTCAAATGAAATTGTTGTAGATATGTGGACCACTTCTGATGGCGATCGTTCTGTAACTTCCCTTGTGTTTGTATGAACTGCAGGGGTCGGTGGTCTCTGTGGACGATCATTTCCTTCCCTAAAATGTAATGCTTCCATTGTCGGCAAGCCTGTACAATGGAATACATCTCTTTGTTATAAGTGGGATATTTGTGGACTGTGTCGGACAATGTCTCAATGTGATATGCCGCTGTATGCCCTTGTTGAGTAAGGACTGCCTCAATAGCATAGTCAAAGGCATCTGTCTTGATCTCAAATGGTTGTTGCAAGTCGGGTAATGCGAGCACTGGGGCACATCAGAGGTGATGTTTCAATTCTACAAACGCCTTTTGTTGAGTTTCCGACCAAAAGAATTTTGCTTTCGCTCCTCCCTTGGTGACTTAACTCAAGGGCCAAGTGATATGAGATAATTCCAACATGAACCTGCGGTAAAAATTAGCAAGGCCTAGAAAGCTGCGGAGCTTTGTTAGAGTAGTTGGGGCTGGCCAATCCCGAATGACTTGGATCTTGGTTGGATCCACATGTACCATTGTCGGCAAGCCTGTACAATGGAATACATCTCTTTGTTATAAGTGGGATATTTGTGGACTGTGTCGGACAATGTCTCAATGTGATATGCCGCTGGATGCCCTTGTTGAGTAAGGACTGCCTCAATAGCATAGTCAGAGGCATCTATCTTGATCTCAAATGGTTGTTGCAAGTCGGGTAATGCGAGTACTGGGGCACATCAGAGGTGATGTTTCAATTCTACAAACGCCTTTTGTTGAGTTTCCGACCAAAAGAATTTTGCTTTCGCTCCTCCCTTGGTGACTTAACTCAAGGGCCAAGTGATATGAGAGAATTCCAACATGAACCTGCGGTAAAAATTAGCAAGGCCTAGAAAGCTGCGGAGCTTTGTTAGAGTAGTTGGGGCTGGCCAATCCCGAATGACTTGGATCTTGGTTGGATCCACATGTACCATTGTCGGCAAGCCTGTACAATGGAATACATCTCTTTGTCATAAGTGGGATATTTGCGGATTGTGTCGGACAGTGTCTCACTGTGATATGCCGTTGGATGCCTTTCTTGAGTAAGGACTGCCCCAATAGCATAGTCAGAGGCATTTGTCTCGATCTCAAATGGTTGTTGCAAGTCGGGTAATGCGAGCACTGGGGCATAGCAGAGGCAATGTTTCAATTCTACAAACGCCTTCTGTTGAGTTTTCGACCAAAAGAATTTTGCTTTCGCTCCTCCCTTGGTGAGGCCAAGTGATATGAGAGAATCCCAACATGAACCTGCGGTAAAAATAAGCAAGGCCTAGAACGCTGTGGAGCTCTGTTAGAGTAGTTGGGGCTGGCCAATCCCGAATGACTTGGATCTTGGTTGGATCCACATGTACCCCACATTCATCAATAATGTATCCCAGAAACTGAACTTGGGTCATGCCAAAAGTGTACTTGTTCAAATTGGCACACAACTTGTGCTGCCGCAGTGTTTGGAGGACCTGTCGGATGTGGTGGAGGTGCTCTTCTCAAGTCTAGCTGAATATCAGGATGTCATCTAAGTACACTACTACAATTGAGTTGGTGAACGATCGCAAGATGTTGTCCATTAGTCTCATGAAGGTTGCAGGAGCATTCGTCAGCCCGAAAGGCATGACCAACCATTCGAAAAGGCCCTCCTTGGTTTTGAAGGCAGTCTTCCACACATTGGTTGGTTCCATCGGTACCTGGTGATACCTGGACTTTAAGTTGATCTTGCTAATATATTTCGCCCCTTTAAGTTGGTCCAGGAGGTCATCAATCCGGGGGATTGGGTACCTATTCCGGATAGTGATCTTGTTCAGCGCCTGATAGTCAATACTGAGTCTCCAAGTCCCATCCTTCTTCTGCACCAACACGATCGGGCTCCCACAGGGAAATGAACTTGGCCGGATGTGACCATTTTGCAGCAGCTCCTGAATTTGCCTATTGATTTCATCATTCTCCAGAACAGAGCGTTGATAGATCAGTCCACTGGTCAGCGACGCACCTAGGGTCAGATCGACGGGGTGCTTGACCTGACAATGAAGAGGCACCCCGGTGGGTGAGGTGAATATGTCTCGGTACTCCTCCACGATTTTGTCCGTTTGTTGTTGTCGTGCAGAGGGGCCCTATCTGGAGGTCCTGGCCATGATCTTCTTCTTGCCCTGAGGGCAGATCATCAAGAAAACAAACTTCTCGGTTTTGGAAATGAGCTTACTGCATTGTTTTGCAGTAACCAAAGAGATAGCGACAGGAGGTGGTACCTCTCGTATCCTGTACAAATTATTTCCAAACGTAATATTGACTGTGCGAGGCCAAGACTCATACACAACATGTCGTTTCCATAAGTATGGTTGACCTAATAATACATCACAAACATCAAGAGGAGCAATATCACATAATACCTCATCGGTGAAGGGCTTGATGCTGTAGGGAAGGCGATACTGCTGGCTGACGCGGAGATCCTGTCCTTGGTGAAGCCACCCGATGGTGTACGACTATGGGTGTGTTGTGGTTGGCAAACCCAACTGCTTCATGACCTCTGCTGAAGTCAGGTTCTTTTGGCTCCCACTGTCGACAATGAACTGTAGCGGGGAACCCTTTACCCACATATGGGAGTGGAAAAGACGCTCCTCCTCCTCTGAATCTTCTGGTTCTTCCTTTTGGATCTTCATGGTAGCAACGGTGGCGTTGGGATCTGCATCGATAATCTTCTTCCCTCTGTCATTCCCCTTCTCAGGTTTTGATTCAGTGTTAGAGTATGCATCTGATTCAGAAGCCTTTATCTCGGCCACCAGTGACTACTTGGACCGACACTCACTTGTGTTGTGAGTGGGGCTCTTATGGAATTCGCACCCTTTTTCTGCTTCCTTTTTCGGCTTTGCAGTGTTGCTCTTTGCTTGCGGCTTTGGCAATTTTTCCTGAGTTGCCATGCCTTCGCCGTGTCCTTGGTTCTGTGGTTTGGGGGCACCTTTCCTTTGCTTTTGATTCGCAGATCCAAAGTCTCGCTTTTTTTGTTTGAATTTTTGCTCAATTTTGGCAGCATACCGATATGCCGTACCAAGCGAGGAGATGTCGAGGAACTCCATTTACTCTTGAATGTATATGTGCAGAAAACTGTGGTATTGCAACACCAAATGTTTCTCTGAATCTTTCATACCCAACTTGGTGTGTAGGGTATGGAACAGATTCGTCAGCTCATGCACATCTTGATCTCTTTGCTGCCGCAACGTAGTTCATTGTATGTACTTGTCCTCATAGCTCCCCACCGGATAATATTGTCCCTTTATGGCATCTCGGAAAGAATTCCAAGTGGATACGACCGAGAACAGAGAGGGTTCCTCCTCGTCCTTTCTCTCACAGTAGGTTTCCCTCCAGTCCTTGACATGGGGGGTAGCTTCGAGTAGAGAAAAAGTAATCTTTTCCCAGTCGAAAAAGTCATGGACCGAGAAATATCCTTCTAATAGATTCAACCATCTATCTACGGCATCTGCATCTATTCAGCCATCAAATATGGGAATGTCGAAGTTTACTTGTACCATAAAAGAGGTCACGCCTCTAGAGTGGCTGCTAGATGCAGATGCGCCGCCAGTGGGAAGTCGTTGAAGGATCTGGGCGAAGTTATCCATCATCGCGTTCCTTTGTTTTTCAAGGGCCTCCTCGAGCAACATTTTGATAGGATCTTCTATGCCCTTGTCTTTCTTTTCGTCCCCCGTGGATGGCCTTCGGGATTTGCGAGGCTGATCTTGCAAAGGTTGAACCAGATCGAACCCTAACTCTTTATACCCCGCCCTCATTGGGGACATGCAAAGAAGGATCAAGAAAGAGCAGATTGCTTTGATACCACTGATCCTGATTTATGTAGGAACGCAACAGAATACACACATAACCATAGAAGCAAATATGCAGCGGAAATAACACTTCATTTCATTAATCAATAACTGAAACTTGTTTATATACAGAATGGAAATAAACTAGCTAGAGTGCTAGTAGCTTATCTCTGAGAAGAGATGTGGCGGCTACATGCCTCTGAACTCTCTGTGTCATAATGAGGCTCGAAGGCCTCTATATATTATTGAGAAACAATGGAAACCCTACACTTCCAAAAACCTAACCCTAGGAGGTGAAATGCCAGAATGTGGGCCCCGTTGGGTAACTTGGTACTTCAATTTCCCTGGGTTGTAACTTTAGCATATTACCTTCGTTTGACGTGCATGATACATCATTAAAAAGATCTATTTAAGGACTACATCCACAGACGACAAATATCGAGTTTGAAACATACTCATATTTGCTTGACCATTCGATGTCGAAAAAACGTCGTTTAGGGCCTCAAAACGGCTCCGGAAGTTTAGGACCCAAAAACTACCAAAAATAGTAAATTTTGCTACCATTAAGGAAACTGGAAAACTGGAAAACTAAAAGAAACAATGGTGGGGGTCCAAGTGGAATAGGTAATAGACAAAATTTCAACTCAAAATGGGCCTTCTAAGGAAAATTAATAAAATAATATTTATTAATTTTGGAGAAAGAAAAAAAACTACTTCTTGTTCGTATTTTCGACATATCTCCTTGTGTTTTTACTCAAATTTCGATCGGGAGAGCTTGTTGGATGCGGAATTAAATTCCGCATCCAACAAGTACCCACTCGACATACTTTTGGCGGGCCCCGCTACCCCAAAAACAAGAAATACCTGAAAAAATGTGATGGGCGCCTGCTACCCCAAAAACAAGAAATACCTGAAAA
This sequence comes from Pseudotsuga menziesii, assembly GCA_001517045.1. Classification (NCBI taxonomy): domain Eukaryota; kingdom Viridiplantae; phylum Streptophyta; class Pinopsida; order Pinales; family Pinaceae; genus Pseudotsuga; species Pseudotsuga menziesii. The sequence continues at coordinate 217,050 of LPNX010760241.1, read as the reverse complement.
AACGTGATGATGAAGTACCCACTCGGCCTACTTTTGGCGGGCCCCGCTACCCCAAAAACAAGAAATACCTGAAAAAACGTGATGGGCCCCATCATCACGTTTTTTCAGGTATTTCTTGTTTTTGGGGTAGCGGGGCCCGCTAAAAGTATGCCGAGTGGGTACTTCATCATCACGTTTTTTCAGGTATTTCTTGTTTTTGGGGTAGCAGGCCCCACCAAAAGTATGCCGAGTGGGTACTTGTTGGATGCAGAATTTAATTCCGCATCCAGTGAGCTCTCTCGATCGAAATTTGAGTAAAAACACATGGAGATATGTCGAAAATATGAACAAAAAAAGTAGTTTTGTTTATGATACCTATCCCCAAATTTATATTAAAAAATTGTTTAAGAGGTGCTCCCTTTTTGAATTTTAAAGCATTTTGATTGGCTAATACATGATGACATGGAATTTGTATAATTTTTGGAAGGCCCATTTTAAATTGAAATTTAATCTAATGTGGGTGGCCACCAATATCCTCTTGAATCAAATGATGTCCGCAGAACCTGTTAGATTGACTACTCGTAGTTAGTCGTATGCCAAACCCATAGAGAAGAAGGACGAAAGTGCTTCTTCTGAGAAAGTTACTTCTACTAGTTGTTCTCCTCCACCTCCGTCTAATGGCCCTCTCACAATCGAGAAACCTAACCTCGACTTGATTTTGCATCCACCTAAGAGTAATCTACGAAAATCTGTTTTCAATCCAAATGCACGAGTTGCACAAATCTACAACATTGTTGAATATTTGGCTCAAACACCTTGCGCGATGTCTACCCTGGAGGTACTCCAAAGTTTCCCTACGTATCACAAAAACCTGTTGACGAATTTAGGGGCCTTAGATTTGGATAACACTAATTTGATTTATTTTAATATGGAAAATTACAAGTCCAGATTATCCCACCAGCTCACGTTTCAAATCACGATCAAAGTAGTTGGGAGAAAGGTCCATCGGATCATGTTGGACGAAGGGGCTTCCACCTTAGTATTGTCTGTGTCTTGCTGAAGAGCCATCGACTCCCTCGAAATTACGAAGTCACCCACAACTTTGAAAGCTTTTGATGGGCGAGGTTTTCAACCTCATGGTCTGTTACCGACCCTTTTGGTTGAGCTTGGGGGAAAGACTGTTTCCATTCAAGTGGAAGTAGTCGATGCTCCATTGGATTACAATATGCTATTGAGGAGGAAATGGTTCTATGCTATGACGGCTGTCGCTTCGACAGTTTTTCGTACTCTCCAATTCCCTCATTTAGGAAGATTGTGACCATTGATCAACTCGATTTTTGTTCACCAAATGTTACTGCCCCCACTGCAAATAATATTCCTATGCTAGGGCAATCCCCTCCGCCTTATCAATTGGTTGGGATAGATATGTTGAAGGATTCAACTCTCATGGGTGTGTTTCCCTCAACCCCTCCTAGTACAGAAGTGGCATCTGTGAACATGATATCCACAAGCGGCCATAGTTCTAGAGGAAAAGAAGTGGTTGAATCATCGTCTCTAGGCCCTTACGAAGGACTCTAGAATGTTGTTCAATCTGTTTTTGATGTCTCCTATGATGATCACCATCTAGTGGCATCAGATCTCTACCACTTGCCTTACTGGCTAGATTCCTCTCTCCCCACTTTGGATTATCTCTCATAGACTTTTCGGTCGGATGAGTGCAGATGAAAGTGTATGAGAATATCATCATCATAGATCCTCTTTCCTTCCCAATGCCAATTCGATAGTCCCTGATTTTGTTGCTCTCATTAGTTCTGATATTGTCAAAAATCCTCTGACACCTGTATTGTTACAAGGCACTAATTCTGAAAGAAACTTGTGTAACATTACTTAGACAACTCCTATTGACATATCAGTGAAGCCCGTAACTGTTGAACACGTTCATATAGGCCAGAACTGTTCAGTTGAAGAAAATGAACAATATAGAGCTCTTTTCAAAGAGTTTCGAGATGTTTTTGCTTGGATGTATGAAAAGATGCTTGTGATTGATTTGTCCATCATTGTACATGAAATTAAGACCTATCCCACGAGGAGACCAGTCCAGCAAAAACTTCGTCAAGTCCATCCTAGGAAGGCTACGGAAATAAAAGCCGAGGTTGAGAAACTTATGAAAGCAGGTTTTATTTATTCTGTGCCGCTGACTGAGTGGGTATCTAATATTGTCCCTATAGCTAAGAGGCAAGGTACTATTAGGGTTTTTATCGATTTTCGAGATCTGAATAGGGCTTGTCCCAAGGAAAAATTTCCTACTCCACATATCGGTCAAATCATTGATAACTGTGTTGGGAGCGTTATCTTCTCATTTATGGATGGCTTTTTCGGTTATAATCAGATAGAAATTCTACCTTTCGACCCACATAAAACGACATTCATTTGTCCATGGGGAACGCTTTCCTATCGAAAGTTACATTTGGTTAAAAAAATGTCGGAGCTACATTCCAGCGCGCCATGTCCTACGCTTTTCGTGGTATTAAACACATTGTGGAACCCTATCTAGACGACCTCCGTGCTCATTCGCAGCAGCGTGAGGACCACCCATGCCACCTTAGGGGCATTTTTTTTCATTGTTGTCATTATAATATTCGGCTTAATCCACACAAGTGTGTCTTTTTTGTTGAGATTGGACGTCTTTTTAGCTTCGTGGTTCCCAAAGATGGCATCCAGATAGATCCTTTGAATGATAGCTACTATTTTGGCCTTACTCGCCCCGACTAATATCACTGAACTCCAAAGTTTGCAAGGGAAGGAAAACTTTCTTCATCGTTTTGTGTGCAAATTTGCAGATAAAACACATGGTTATATGCGTCTTTTTAAGAAGAACACCTCATTCTTTTGGGATGACTAGGCCCAACGAGCTTTCGATAATTTGAAACATGCTTTGACACATTCACTGGTGTTACACCCTCCAAATTATTCAAAAGAATTTCTTCTACATGTTGCTGCCTCCACTACGACCATTGGGATGGTTCTAGTGCAGGAAGATCTCAACATCCAAGAGCATATGATTTTCTATCTAAGTAAAGGTCTCATTGACTTTGAAACTCTTTATTCACATGTGGATAAGCTAGCTTTGGCCATGGTCATTGCCGTGCAAAGATTTCGTCACTACATTCTACTATGCACCATAATTGTTCTCGCGGATCAAAACCATATGTATTACATTTTGAATTGTCAAGTACTAGGGGGCAAGTATTCCCGTTGGATCGTCATTCTACAAGAATTTGATCTCGAGTTCACTAAGGCTACTTCCAAGAAGTCCTTGGTTTTTGCAGAGTTGATGTGTGACTTTCCCTGTGTTCTCATGGAAGCTGAGCCCAATGATTCATTTCTGGTTGAATTTTTGTTCTTGATTAGCACAACCGATCTGTGGTATGGAGATCTGATCATCTATGTCCAGACCCAAAGGTTTCAGTCTGATATGTCTCATGGAAATCGTCGACGCATCCGTCACCACACGAAATATTATCTCATTTTAAATGACACGTTATACCGCTATGATATTGACTCCGTTCTTTGATGATGTCTTACACACGAAGAGGCTGCACAAGTTCTGAATGACTGCCACTCTGGAGCATGTGGCGGTCATATTTCTGGGATGGCTACAACTCAGAAAATCCTTTGCACTGGGTATTTTGGCCCTCAATCTTCAAAAATTGTCACGAGGCGGTTAATAAGTTTTCACCATGTCAACTTTTTTATCCGAAAAAGTGCACCCACCCTGCTTCTTTACACCCCGTCATTGTCGTTGGCCCTTTTTCCAAATGGGGGATAAATGTTATGCATTGTAATCTTACTTCAGTTGGGGGGCATGATTACATCATCGTAGCCATTTATTATTTTACAAAATGGACTGAGGAAATGCCTACATATGCAGAGGATGGCCGGACTACCGCCCTCTCTTTGTTCAATCATGTAATAACTAGGTTTGGATTCCTACAAGCTATAGTCACTGATCATGGATCTCATTTCCGTAACCAAATTATGGCTAAGCTGGGTTTTCTCTATGAAAACTCAACTTTTTATTATCCGCAGGCTAATGGTCAAGACGAGGCCATTCACAAAGTTTTGAAAACTATGCTACGCAAAATGGTTGGAGACCATAAATCCAACTGGCACTTGACTCTATTTTATGCACTATGGGATTATAGGACTTCAGTTAAAACGATGACTGGTTTAACACCGTTTTAGTTGGTCTATGGACTGGAAGCTGTCCTGCCTATTGAATGTGATATCCCGTCACTCAAGCTCGTGGTTGAGCTTCTCCCAAACACTTCTGTTGAAGAAGAACAGTTTTTGTATTTGACGAATCTTGATGAGAATCAAATAGTTGCTGCCTTGGTTAATGAGGCACATAAAAAACGCATCAAGGCTCAATACGATAAGTCTGTTCAACCTCATGTGTTTAATGAAGGTGACATGGTTCCGATGTATGATCAGAAGCATGACAAGCTTGGTAAAGGGAAGTTAGAATCTATGTGGTATGGGCCTTTCATCATGAGTAAAGTTTAAGAGAAAGGGGTCTATGAGCTTGTAGATTATGATGGGATACTTTTCAGGAAACCTCGCAATGGGTTGTACCTGAAAAGGTACTATGCTTGAAGTTATTTATGTTGTAGTACCTTGTATATATGTACATTGATTGACTTTTTGTTGTGGTTTTAGTATTTCAATATGGTTTTGAGTTTTGTTAGGACTATTTATACCATGTTTTGGTTATGCAGATTAGATGGAATTTTATGGTTTCGTTGATGGTGCTTGCCGTCATACCTTGAACCTTGCTTCAACTGCTTGGGTTTTGTATTCCTCGGCACATGACTTAGTCAGTTCATGAACGATTTGTGTAGGTCCAACCACCAATAACATCGCCGAGTATCACACGGTAATAGGTTTGTTGACTGAGGCTACATCTTGAGACATTGATCACTTGGTAGTTTTTATGGACTCACAGGTAGTGGTTTATCACTTAAACCACGTCTATGTCATCCGAAACCCTACACTCCTTCATTTTTTTCGGAGGGTATGTTTATTAGAAAGGTCATTTGTATCGATCACTTATCGACATATTCCTAGGTCTTATAACACTGTTGCGAACTCATTGGCCAATTACATATTGGACTTGTATATTTCCCATACATAACTTTTGATGAATAAAACATGGTTCATTGTACATAAAATAAACAGTAAAAATACATAAAAACTCATATAAATTTCATTTTCCATTTGAACACATATAAACTGTCGTAAATAAGTTTGTATATATATATATATATATATATATATATATATATATAAAGTGTTTTACAAAAAATATGGTCTCGAGATCTCGATTGAAGAACACTGGCTTTTAGATAATACAAAATGTCAAAAATCTTGAAGCTAGATAGCTTTCAGTGTATACATCATGTAAGATGACTAATGATTCTCATGATAACACATGATAGCCCTCGCTACCCTCCATAGCAGGCGGCTGAATCGACCCGATACTCTAGTTGTATGTCTCTGGTACCTCCTAGGGAGGTCATCTATAAAAGCATCTAGAATGTTAAGAGTTAATCGATTGAGGTTCTCCTCTAACTCGTTCAACTCATCGTCCCCTATGTGTACGAAGCGGGACCCTGCTCACCTGTCAATTGGGGATGAACCCACAGGTCATGCATCTTCTACATCTACATGAAAATTTAGGTCTTGTTATCATCCATAAAAATTATAAAACATAAAATGCAAAAAAATCAATGTCTTGAACATTTTTCTTACCAATATCGCCCCATTGGGCACTGAATGGTAAGGGTAGATCAGGGTCTCCTTTGAAGTTAATACCTGCGTATGCATAATCATCAACCATGAGGATTTGGTAATCTAACCAACGGAAAAATGCACTCCCATACTTGACTTTGGCCCCGCCGCCACCAGTGCGGGCCATGATCTCTACCCACCGCAACATGCGAAGGTCTCGAGCTCTCAGCTTGGTGAAATCCACTTGTGGCCTCAAAAGAGGTATCGTCTCGAAGAAGAAAGATGCCAAGGTGGTGTCGTAACCAAATTGTTTCAATTCCCCCTACCGACACTTAGCTGTTCCTTGAAGACACTTAGTAGAACCTCGACCCAGTTATAGACTGTAGGCCCCATAACCTCCAAGGCGTAAAACATATGCACCCGGGAAGCCTGATGAGCCCCTTGGCTCCTTGCAACCCGCTGCATGGTGAAAAGTACTATCCGAAGAGGAAAATCCATCACTGCCTTGATGGAGATCTTTTTCCCAGACATCTGAGTGCCCGAAAAACGGTGGCGATCGATAAGCTCTTTTGTCGTGACATCTCCCCCTCCGAAACTTGTCAGTGAGATTGGAACCCCGCGCCTAGATAATCTTGTGAAGAAGTAGATGTCTTCTATTTCCACTGTAAGAATGTGGGCCCCCACCTCAAATTACTACTGCTCTGGGTTCCACATTCGTAAAATGTATTCCAACAGTCTCACATGAGACCTCATACATGGGACATGGAAGAATTTCAAGAGGCCATAGCCCCGTAAAGTAGCTATGGAGCCGACATCTGCTTCGGCCCTGGCATCATCATCCTCGTGTTGTATTTGCTTCCACACAACCATTTTTGCTAAAATTACCTACCAAAAATCAATTTTGAGGTATTAGAATACATATGCAACTTTTAAAAATACTTCAAGGAAATTCTTATGGCTTGGTTGTTGAGTGTTTGGGAGCAGCCCGTGACACTGCCTTTTTCGGTGAGAAAACCACGGTTCTGCTCAGGCACCGCCTTTCCCACAAAGAGAAAGAGCGTTACTCGTTGAGCGTTTTTTATACTGGGGTAAAAACTTCAAAACCATAAAAAATCCGAGTGGAAAGGAAAAATACAACCATGAAAATGCTAGGGATAGGTTTAGCTCTTACGTGGAACGGACGAATTGAAAAACGAACGGTCGATGGCTCCAGAATATCTGCCTAAAGTCTTCACACCAATAGCCCCAAAATAGCTCTCCAACTTGGTAAATAGTGAAATGATGAGTTTTACTATTTCATTGTTTTTATATAAAATGTTTTTGGGTTTTATTATTATTTTAATCACTTTTAATTATTTTTTAATAAAATGCCCGATTATATAGTCATTAAAAGCCTGATTTTCAATATCTTGGAGATCTAATAGACTCTTAAAAGGTTTTTGCAAGGGATGAAAGTTAAAGTATTTGGTTATGAGTGAGTTTGTTTTTGACTTTTTCGTACTTCCATAAAACATAAAAAGTCGTTGAGCGCTAATTTTGACATTTTGGTTGTGCTCTTTAAACCCAGTACCAAAATTCTGAGTCAACTTTTCTTTTCAGACTTGTTAAACCCTTCATCGCAAAAAGAAACACTAATGGAGTCTTCTTTAAGCTCTTTTCAGACTCCTTAAATAGAAAAAGATCGTCGTGCGAACTTGTCTTCTTCATGCTCGTAAAAGTACTTGAAGGGTCATTTTTCCAACGATAGTTTATCTCTTTTTCGGTTTGGATTGACTAATTACAAAAAATGAACACTCTAGTTGATCTCAGCTAGAAGAGTTCTCTTGGGCATGATTTTATACTTTTTCGGGCCATAGAGACTAAATCATATGAAAAATGACTGTTTGGAGTCTTCTTCCGTTTTCGTTCACTCTCGAAACATGAACGATACCGAGTTAACTTTCAATAGACTTGTTAAATTAAACACTGAGAGAGCCTCTTTTGGGAACAAACACCTCCTTTCTCAGGTTCATGAAACATATGAGAATGGACTTATCCCTTGATAAGCTACAACGAGTGTTTCTTACCGTCTTTGGACTCGTAAAAACGAAAATAGGTACTCATAAATCATGATGGGGAAATTAAAGAAAGGGAACTATCTCATTTGTAATAAATGACAGTTATTACTCACCTTTGAACATGGCACTTGTCTGCATTTCATTCAGTTAATTGGGTATTTTGCTTGCTTCCATGGTCGATCCACTTTTATGAGTCATGTCACTCATTTGAGTCTTTCAAAGAATGCATCGTTCATCGTCGCATTGTGTTTTGGTATCCGCCTGGTCAAGTCAATGCTGCCAAGTCTTCGGTCGTGTTGCCCAATGTTCAAAGGGATGTCATGTTGAGAGTTTGCATCTGCAGTTTAAAATTTTGTGTCAGTTACTTTTGAGTCAATCCTATGGTTACATCATACTCAAAATTCTAGAACTTTGTTCTGAGTTTCATGTTGTCAATGTGGGATTCATCATGACCTTCCTTCGACGAGACTATTCCTGTCGACTTCAGCTCATCATCCAAGAATTAGTCTTAGAAACAAGTTAGTACCTTGAGATCTGTATGCATCAATGACATATCCTCTCACTTTCGACATAGGTTCACATCATCGACCTTTTATCGAAAGATTCGACTGAATGTTCGACATCAAATCATTTATTCACACTGAAGAGATTGGACTAGGGTACCTTGGGAATCATCGACATCAATAGTGATCTCCCTTGCACTTGTTAACGGTTCTCATCATTGACCAGTAATCAAGTGGTTTCTACCATGTTCGACATCAAGACATTGTAATCACATGGATAAAATCGTACTTTGTGAAAGATGAGACAAAGACCTTGGGTATCTGTTAAAGCGCTGATTGTTTTCCCTAGTTTGTGATGGAGTATTGTGTATGAGTCCTAGCATGGATCCACATTTATATGGTTGTGGTTGTGCTCAAATTTCCGTCCATATGACATATATCTCCATTGTATATTTGGTAGCTATGTCCAAGTTTGAGTCTTCTTCGCATGTATCTACGCTGTATTCTAGTAGCCATGCTTATCCATCTCTCTCATGGACCTACCTTGTATAGGTCTGCAACCATAATGAGGAGTCAACGGGATATGAGTCAAAAGTATTGATGTATTGCAGAAGCCAGGTTGATGATTGTTGGGTCCAGAAATGGCCCCTTTTTGACCACCCTTATCCACCTCTTTTTGCCTCATCCTACCCTATTGTGCAAGCTAAACATATGTTTTTTCCTCACTTGGCCCCTCAAGTCACAAAGGTATGGTTAATCATTGTCTTATTTTATTAATGCTTAGGATTGTGGTAATCAAGTCTCTACATCTTAAAATATGCTAACATATGATGGTTTATAAAGGTATTTCGAGATATAGAGAATGCAGGTGTAGCGGGCCGAACATGCCAAGGGAAGGATGGACATTCATTGCTAAAGCTGATCGCCATCCATCCCACCGTTTCGCAAAGAACACAGTCCCAATGTATTATTCTATGCGAGCTGTACAAGGGTAGCTGCAACAGATTGCGACAGATTTGGAGACAACAGTGTGCCGCTGCTCAAAAGTAGTTGTGATCTGCGGGATATCTGCTTAATCAATCAGGATCATTATTTCTGGGTTGAATAACAGCTTCCCTATATCTTCTACTCTCATCCTGCCACGAATGTAACAGTTATTGTAATTGAGGCAGCCTGAAGATCAGAGATCTTCATGGCTGCCCAATAATAGGGATAGGATGTTATGATTGAAATTGTATAAATATGGGGAGCTATTCTGAGCCAGGGGTTGAACTTTTAACCAATTTATTGTATCAGCTGTGACTGAGGTTGCATGATTTATCTTCCCTCTTTAATACAAGGAGTTATTTCAGATCTCAGTGTTTTAACGTGCGTTACCTCCAACATTTCTATGTGAAGGCTGGGCCCGCCTTCCCACAGGGATTGCTGAGTTAATTATGAATTATATTTATTCTGTTGTGTGATGTTGTGTTAATTTCCTTTCCTCATAGTAAGCTGCAATAGTTATTGATTTACAGTGTGTTATTAATTGCATTTCTTGGAAAGCTGCAGTGGTATGGTGTGACAATCGACTCTATAGGTTAATTGTCTTTTATGCAACTGTGTGATAGCTGTGACAGCTCTGTTCATCCCTGGTTCTTTTAATTGCTGTTCTATAGATCCTTGCACTTCATTCCTTTGCTTTTATAGTTGTAGAATTTCATTCTTGTACCTTGAATTTCTAGAATAGCTGAATTCAATTCATATTCTTTGGATTTCTAGAATAATTAGATTAAGATAATTGGGTGCATCATTAGATGGTTTGGCAATCAGGATTTCATTTTTTGCAAAAGTAATCTAGATGTGCTATCTTGAATCTTTCAATTCTAGATTAAGAATAGTAAAAAGTAATTGTGGCTGTATTCTTTAGAAAGTAAACTAGATTAAGTGGATCTTTAGGATGAGCGTAGCTGAGCAGAGAGTAGGATTATTTACTTACAACAACTCAGTGTTTAAGCATATATAGTGCATATTATCCTTGAAATAAAAGAATTCCCTGGGTTGACAATAAATATTGAACACTTTGTATGTTAGCTTTAATTAACTTGCATATCGGGTGCCCAACATTTTGGCGCCGTTGCCGGGGAGGATAAGTATTAGACACTATCATAGTTGCATCCTGTAATTGTTTCTATTCAGTCTTATTCATTTCTTTTTTTTTTCGTTTGCATAATTTGGGGTGCATGAATACAAGAAGGGTACTGCTTGATCATGTTATAAATCCCAGAACGCCACAGAACACTAACGTTGCAGGTGGTCGAGGTCCAGAATTGGGGAGAAGAACATTCATGGACGATCTGGTTGATAGAACCAATTATTCTACCAGGGCTTGCTATCAGGAAACACCCATCAGAAGAAACCCTACCAATCCTGGAGTGCCAGTGTCAGGTTCTACAATGAAGAACACACGAGGAGCTGCAACACCCTCGAATACCCCTGCAGAGGAGGACATAGTACTGCAGGATCAACTGATCGAGATCTGATCTATCACATTAACGGGAAGGTTGTAACTGAGGAGGAGTGGACACAGTTCCATCAGAAATTTGTCGATTAGTGGAAGAACGAAGAGGAGAAAACAAAAGAAAATATGAGTAACAGACACGAATCCGAAGAGGAAGAGGCAATGGGAGAAAATCATCATCATAAAGGTAATTACCTGCTTGAAGGGACGGTGGCTACACTTTAGTTCCCAATTCAACAACTAGAAGGGAAAGCCCCTATGAAAAATATATCGCCATTGGTGTTGCCCCGCTTTTATGGAAAAGCGGTAGAGTATCCAGATGAATTTCTTTTCGAATTTGATATCCTCTGTCGCAGCTATGACTACACCACCAACGTACAGAAGCTGAAACTCTTCTCTACCACTCTGAAGGACAATGCATTACGTTGGTTTATGAGCCTAGGAGGCGAAACTGTCACTAATTGGGACAGGATGAAATAGGTGTTCCTGGAGAAATATCAGGAGTATTGCAATACCAAGGATAAGAGAGACTACTTAAAATGGTACAAAAGGATGATGAAAGTCTGGAAGATTTTGTCGAGAGGCTTTTATATAATGTGTAGAGAGCTAGATAGACTAATATGGGGTTAGATGTGCTCAAAATAATCCTACTTCGCGGGATTAGAGATGATTGCCTAGATATGTTAAACCTGTTAGGAAAGGGGGATATCTCTAAGGAGTCTTTCGAGAAAATTGTGGCACTGTGTAAATGGTACTCTAGGGGATCTTCCAGGAATAACAGGCGAGACAAACGGGACAAATTAGAACGTGATGTGTTCGACATAACTCAGAATTCATTTAATGGAGGAGCCATTCGTGCAGAGATAGGAAACCTCCTTGAAAATTTCAAAATAGAAATGATGAGCTCTATCTCCTCGGAAATAGATGTCTTGAGGGAAAAACAGAAACAAGCAGTAGAGGATCTCACACTAGGTGTATTCTTCCCTCGATGTAGAAAGAACCACCCTCTCAAGGAGTGCCCACTCGACAAGATAGAAGTGTGTCACCTGTGCAAGCTGAACCATGACACAAAAGAATGCTTGTTACTACCCCAAGTGAAGGATGTTCTGCAGGCATAAACTCTAGAGGTAGAATCAGCTTACTTTATTGCACAAAAGAATCCTTGGCAGCCTCAGAATCAAGGTATGACTCCAGATTCGTTTCCATTTTCGAACAACATGAATAATTGAAATAATATGCAGCACATGAATACACAATTCCCTTCATTATTCTAATCCTCAATGGTACCCCTCTTAACCTTCAATGCAAAATTTCAACTCCTGGAACCCTTGGGTTCAGCCACCTCAGCCACCACAGCCATGACACCAACCAAATTCTTGGTCTCCTGGATGGAGGAATTTCCATTCAGGAAACCAGTTTCCTCAACAGCTTCCACATCAACTGTTTTCTCAACAGCGATACCCTCCTCAATATCATCAGCCTTATCAGTAGTCACAGCTGCAACTTCAGAACAATGCTTCCCCCAATATGCTGATACGACCTCAACTGCCTGCTCAACCTAATCCTAACCCAAATAATAAAACGATCCATCAGTTTGAGACTGTCAACATGCCTGCTTACTCCCTTACTCCTGTACCCTGCAATGATATTCACTTACGATCAGGAAAGGTAGTGGAGCCTTTGATCATTGATGATGTTCCATCCCTTATGCATGAAGAAGGGGTGAACCCACAACATTTATCTAATGCGACCCCCATCATTGAAGATGCTGAACATCCTACTAATATGTCAACTGAAACACATAATAATACATCTATCGACACACAGCCTACCCAGCTGATTAGGGAACCACCGTACCTTGAAATATTAATGCTACCAAAGGTAATGGGACAACCTTAGTTTAACCTCTTAGGAGAGTTAAAAAATCTTTATGTTAAAATTCCCCTCCTTCAGGCTCTTCAAGATGTACCTATCTATGCTAGAACTATTCGAGATTTGTGTACAAGGAAACTAGGAAGAAAACCCAAGGATTCTCCCACTGTTCATGTCATAGGGAAATTATTTGCATTGATAATGGGAAAAACCCTCTTGGCCAAACATGACGATCCCGAGAATCCCACCATCACTATGCAGATTGGGCATACATAGATACCCAATGTACTGGTAGATTTAGGAGCAACAATTAATGTTATGACTATTGACACTGTAAGAAAACTTGGGCTCACTAATCTCAGGCCAACCCCCACCGTTTTAGAACTGGCAGATAGATCCACTATTAAACCTAAAGGAATTTTGGATGATCTCGTCATCTCAGTTGATTCTTGGGAGTACCTTGCCGACTTCTTGGTTTTACAACCTAAGTCGCAGCTAGGAGGACACCCACTGATCCTGGGAAGGCCTTGGTTAGCTACAACTAATGCTTGCATCAGCTGTCGATCTGGGTCTATGACCATATCAGATGGCATCGAGATAAAAAACCTCACTCTCTATCCTCCAGCTCGACCGAGCTTAGAAGCTGAAACTCCTTTATGGATGGAGCTAGAGGAAGAAGAGGGCGTTCAACCATTATTAACGATAGGGAAGTCCTTAACCTTTAAGGATGAAACTGAAGACGACACCATTAATACTTTCATTAGTGAACCCACTTCTGTCAATAAGGAAATTTATCAAATCCTGAATATTACTCTAGGTGAGGAGGAAAAAGAAAATCTCACAGAAGAGGCATTAGTCAGTGACACTCATATAGTTCCAGTATTGAAAAATTTGAAAAGTATTCCTATTGAGGTAGAGTCTGGAAAAACCCTGAATATTAACCCTAGCCTTTCCCTAGATGAACAGAAGCGCCTAATCAGTCTCTTAAAAAAACACAAGGGGGCATTTGCTTGGAAGTACACAGACATGAGGGGTATTCCCTCTAATCTATGCACCCATCATATTTACATCAAAAGTGACTCCCGGCCTATGTGCTAGCCTCAACGACGAATGAACCCCAATATTAGGGACATAGTGAAGGAAGACATTCAGAAACTCTTGGAAGAAGGATTTATATATCCCATTTCAGATAGCGAGTGGGTGTCCCCACTTGTAATAGTACCCAAGAAGAATGGTAAATGGAGAGTCTCTGTGGACTATAGAGAGCTGAACAAGGCAACACAAAAATATCATTTTCCCTTGCCTTTCATTGATCAAGTACTTGACACCTTATCCGGGAAGAAGTTCTTCTCTTTCCTGGATGGGTTTAGCAGGTACAATCAGATCCAGATTGCTCCTGAAGACCAGGATAAAACTACCTTCACCTGTCCCTGGGGAACTTTTGCATACAGAGTGCTTCCGTTTGGTTTATGCAATGCACCAACAACATTTCAAAGAGCCGTGATTGGCATATTTTCAGAATTAGTTAATGATAGTATGAAAATTTTTATGGATGATTTTACTCCTTATGGCAAAGATTTTGAAGAAGCATTGACAAATTTGGAAAAGGTTTTAACTCGCTATGAACAGACCCAACTCTCTTTAAGCACTGAAAGTGCCATATGATGATGAGTGAATGAGTAGTGTTGGGGCATTTCATCTTTGCTGATGGCATCCAGGTGGATCCCTAAAAAATCAAGGTAATAAAAAATATACCTACTCCTGTAACTCAAAAAGAAGTGCGAAGTTTCCTAGGGCATGCAGGATATTACCGAAGATTTATAGAAAACTTTTCCAAAATTTCCTCTTCTTTGTTTTCACTGTTAATGAAGGATGTGCAATTTGTTTGGAATGAGGCATGCCAAACAACATTTGCTAAACTTAAGGAGAAGCTATCCACAACTCCCATCTTAAGAGGACCCAATTGGACCTTGCCTTTTCAGATTCATTCAGATGCTTCTGATACTACCATTGGAGCAGTTTTAGGACAACAGGATGGTCAAGTACCTTATGCAGTTTATTATATTAGTAAAAACTTAGCCCCTGCTGAACTTAATTATACTGTTACCGAGAAGGAGTTAGCCATTGTTTACTCCATTAACAAATTTCGACATTATATTACTGGATATCCTACATTTGTGCACAATGACCACTTGGCCATCAAATATCTAATGAATAAACATGTTACTAATGCCAGGGTGACTAGGTGGCTTTTATTATTACATGAATTTGATATTACCATTATAGACAGACCTGTAAGAGAAAATGTTGTCGCTGATTTCTTATCTCATTTCACTAACAGTGATGATAACTTGCCTATTGAGGACTCTTTTCTAGATTAACACTTATTTGTAGTTTCAGCTCACTCCCCTTGGTATGCAGATGTCGCTAATTACTTGGCTGCAGGAAAGCATCCAGCACATTTGTCCAAAAGAGAAAAGAGGAAGATTAGTCAACAAAGTGCCAGGTATTGTTGGATAGACGGTCATTTCTTCTACACAGGCCTGATCTTGAGATCAGAAGGTGTGTAAGAGAATATGAAATATTCCATATTTTGAAGGCCTGCTTTGATGAGCCTTGTGGGGGGCATTTTGCAGACAGGAGGACATGACACAAAGCGTTGAGAATGGGCTACTATTGGCCGACCCTTTTTAGGGATGCAAAAAGATATGTCCATTCTTGTGATAGCTGCCAGAGGATGGGCCAACCCAATAGATTAGAGCAAATGCCTCTTAAACCACAATTAGTGGTTGAACCCTTTGATAGGTGGGATTTATATTTTGTTGGTCCTATCAGCCCTCATTCTAAGCAAAAATCCTACATCTTGGTCTGTACTGACTACATGACGAAATGGGTAGAAGCTGTGGCTATGGTGAAGGCTAATGACAAGGCTGTGATTGATTTCCTGTATGGCGAAATCTTTACCCGTTTTGGGGTACCCAAGGAAGTGGTTACCGATAGAAGACCGTAGTTTGTGTCGCATCAATTTGAAGCTCTGCTATGGAAGTACCATATTCAACACTGGATAGCTTCACCCTACCATCCCCACGCTAATGACCAGGTGGAAAGCACTAACAAAGTCATTGAAGCTATTCTTACCAAGACGGTCAAGAGCCATCGTAGAGATTGGGCTGACAGACTTTTCGGAAGCATTGTGGCCATATCGTACCACTTGGCGCAACACTATAGGTTTCTCTCCTTATGAATTGGTGTATGGGAAAAGTGTCGTCTTCCCGATTGAATTTGAAATTGAGACTTTGAAGACAGCCATAGAGGTAAACCTAGATGTAACCGAAGCTCAAAAGAAAAGATTGAATCAATTGAACGAACTTGACGAGAACCGGTTAGCCGATGTGGATCAGACATTATTAATTCATCTACAGAGATCCAATTGGCACGACCAATTCATCAAAAAGAAAGTCTTCTGTGAGGGAGACTGGGCATTATTATACGATTCAAGATTCAAAAGAGACTTCAAGGGTAAATTACGCACAAGATGGTTGGGCCCATACCTGGTAGATAGAGTATTTGATAATGGTACGGTTTGCTTGGTAACCATTGATGAGAACCGTGCACCATTATTTGCTAATGGTCACAGGCTGCGACTGTACCATAAGCCCATTTCAAAGGACGCATTTTCCTCACAGATTGTAGCTGATCCAGACTACCAGTTAGAACAAGGGCAGGATTTTTTCTCTGCTCCTGTCAATCCTTAGTTAATCGTTGTAAATCTTATTTGAATCTTTGTACATAAATAAATTGTTTGTTTGTTTTTTTTTATCTGCTATTGTTATCATTTTCTTTTGCACTTGATCCGTTTTTTTATTTATGAAATGTGCAGGGAAGCGCCTAAAGAGCGGTGGTCATCATCGGGCCTGTTGACCAGGGTTGTCCTTCTGTGAATTCCTACACCAGAAGAAAATTCCTTGAATAAATCTGTTGCAGCCGCAACACATTCCTTTATCCCGTTTCCCGCAACTGCAACATTTTCAAAATCACTCCTTTACCCTATTCCACACAGCTGCAACACCGTTTTACTTTTGCCCATTATTCCCTTTAGCGTAGCTGCAACACTGTAAAACTTCCACCCTTACCCTATTCCGTGCAGCTGCAACACTGTAGAAACTTCCGCCTTTATTCCCTTTCGCGCAGTTGGAACACCGTAAAATTTCCACCCTTACCCTGTTCCGTGCAGCTGCAACACCGTAAAAACTTCCGCCTTTATTTCCTTTCGCGCAGCTGCAACATTGTAAAACTCCTGCCCTTATCTCGTTTCGCGTAGCTGCAATACCGTTTT
Organism: Pseudotsuga menziesii; assembly: GCA_001517045.1. NCBI lineage: Eukaryota > Viridiplantae > Streptophyta > Pinopsida > Pinales > Pinaceae > Pseudotsuga > Pseudotsuga menziesii. Next base: position 200,013 of record LPNX010760241.1, on the reverse strand, counting down.
ACTTTTGTCCATTTTCACCTTTTCCAGCAGCTGCAACACCGTCAACTTTCGTCAGCTTAAAACCTCTTTCCTATTCCAGCAGCTGCGGCACCTTTTCCGGCAGCTGCGACTCCGCTACATTTGACTGATTTTTCTATAATCCAAGGCCACGACTGTGCTAAACTGTTTGATTTCTCTATGATCTGCAACTGTGACTCCTCCGTTATTGGCATAACTCTTTGCAATTGCGGTTAGCAATTCCTCCAGATATGGCTCCGATTCCTGATACCGGCGATTGGATTTATACTCCAACACTTATCATGTTTTCGACCAATCTGACATGATGGTTTTTGATTCGTTGACGGAAAAGGTCATTACAGCATCCCTGTAATAATGATTACACTTAATGGCTGCACTTCACACACTCTACTATTCTCCAAAGAACACCATCCATTGCGTATTTTCGAAGGTATGGTTTTGATTAACTACTTGATTAAGTATAAACTGGATCTGACAGTATTAATCATACCTTCCTTTCTGTGCCCATTATTACATCGTTAACTCTCCACTCGTGCGACTTAATGACTAATTATGTTACCTGATAACCGCCACCTTTCCTAATTTGGGACAAATTCCAAATAATCTGATGCGCTAAAACTTTCTGAATTTACCCAACTCCACTCTCAGCTGTTCATGCATACTCTGTGCTTTAACCTCCATTGTCGGGATTTGTAATTTGTCGGACTGCAACATACCTCTGAAGGCAGGAAAACATGGGTATTCTAGCTCGGCATGAACCTCCAAACATGCGAGAACTCAGACGAAATGTTGAAGTTTTCGCTATTTTTCAAGTTGCAGGTTGGAATGAATTATTCCAATGCCTGAATAGATTTCACCGTGAAACAACTTTACAGTTCGCCTTGAATCTTACAGAAACCCACTCGGAGGTTTTGGGATTGCGTATTGAAGTCTCTGAAGCCATACTGGCCTTCCTTAGGTGGGAAAAGCTTGGTTTGGACGAAGAACCCCCATTCTTGCAGCAGTACAGTATTTTCTTAGGGAAGGGGGATAGCGTTACAGTCACTGCCACGCACATGGAATCAAGTAGCAATTTTACTCAAGAAGTATATCACCTGTGAAGATAGGTATCAAACAATCTATCACTCTAAATTTCCTTTATTATCTCATCTCCGTCACAGGGCTTTGTTAAAAATTCCATTTTATTTATTTAATGATTTACATCATATGGTGGGGTTTGTTCGAACTGCCAAGCATCCAATCTCTTCCCTTACCCACCATGGCCTCATTAAGTTAATAATTTTACGGACCCTTGCTCAACAAAACCAAACCTGGGAGCAATTTATAGGTCAAGTTCAGAAACCCGTTCTTCTGCCCGGTGTCTTAA
>LPNX010760241.1:168663-198558 GCA_001517045.1 Pseudotsuga menziesii | reverse complement strand
GGGGGGGGGCTAGATGAGACTGGATTGAAGGATCAATCAGGAGATCAAGTAGAACAATTGGGAGAGGATGTACAAGAAAACCCTGTGGAAAGACTAAATAATAGGGTAGCTCTGACAACAGAGGTTGAAACTAGAGCAGCATTAGATGCTGCGACAGTTGAAACCGAAGATGTTAGAGCTATGATAACATAAGACAACAATGAGGTGGTGACCATTGAATCTTCCCCTGAATGGGGAGGAACCTTGATTGAGGAAGAACATCCTGAAGAACAAGAAAATGTCGAAACTGGGGATATCCCTTCCACATCAGCCGCAAATTTGGAAACTCCAGCACCACGGAGAAAAAGGAGGAGATCAAAAGATGAAATAAAGGCATCACCTCCAATAAGACGAAAAAGAACCAGGCCAGTCACAGCAGCATAAGCAACACGAAAAAGATGGGAAACCCTAGAAGCACAAATTGAGTTCCCCATTCTTAGACCCAAAGCAATTGATGCCCCACAGGAACCGGTCGTAGAAGAAACTCAAATTGAAGGACTTCTGTTTGAAAATGGGCTATTAAAAGAGGAAGTACAATCACTCCAGAAGGAATTAGAAAATTGGAAGGAAGCGTGCAGAAAATAGAGTGAAAGGAAGCTGCACACATTGGTTGAAGCTGCAGACCAACTGGAAGGATCAAATCCTACTAAGGCTGGTGATGAGAAAGAAAGAGTGGTTTGTCCTGCGTGTGGAGAAATCTTTAACGAGTCAGGTTACAAGGTCATAATTCGTGCCTTTGCAACACAACAGCCTGCACCTATAGATGTGGAAGAATAGGGACAACCTGATTGGAAAGATGGTGAGACTTCCTAAGAGAAACTCCAGGAAAAGGAAGTTGCATATGAGCAGGATGCTGATACACAAGAACCAAGATCTTTGAATACTCTTGTTGAAATTGCCACCCAATTTGGGACAGAGGAACCAGAGGCTGAGGTTATTCCTGATTTTGTTGAGGAAGGTTGCACTGTGACCCCTGAACCCTCTCATGACACATAAATAATAGAAATGGAACCACAGCAGCAGAACAATGATGAGGTCGAATAGGATGCTGTCACACAAGAACCAACATCCTTGAATGTTCTTGTTCAAGTGGCCGTTCAATTGAGGGAAGAAGAACTAGGGATTGAAGACATTCTGGAACTCAATGAAGAAATTTGCACTATGACTCCTGAATTGTTTCATGACACAGAGATATTAGAAATGGAATCCCAACAATAGGAAGATGAGGAAGTAAACCAAGATGTTGCTACACAAGAACCAACATCCTTGGAAATTTCAGTAGAGACTCTCGGGATGCAACAAGAATCCAACCCTGAATTGGATATCATTCTTGATTTGAATTTAGGAGAAGATGAAAAAAGTCAATCAAAATTCTCAGGTGATACTAAAATCCTTGAAGAACAACTCCATATTGAAGAAGACATACAATCTTAGCAGCATGAAGAAAAAGAAGGACAGAGCTCTATCACACAAGAACTAGCAGATTTGCATTCCCCTGGTGAAATTGCAGCTGATAATCAGGTAGATAAGAAGATTAAAATTCAGGAGGAAGTTGTCCCACAAGAACCAACATCCTCACAATCAGCTATCGAAGTTGCCATAGGAGAACCCCAGAAAGAGGATGCTGTTACACAAGAACCAACATCTCCAGAAGTTGTTTCAGGAATACATATGGTTGAAGTTGTTGCAGAAGAAATTCTAGGAAGGGATGCCGTTACACAAGAACCAGCACCCCCAGAAGTAACTTCAGAAGTGCAAAATGTTCAATGTGGCACATCAGGTGATAAGGTGTGGACCGAACTCCCTCAAAATTTTATTAATCTGGATTCTGATAAGGAGGAGCATCTTGAAGAAGAAGAGATCCTGAAGCTTACAGAAGAACTCTCGATCCTGAGAATGGAAGTAAGGAAGTGGAAGATCTAGGTGGAAAGATACCAAGAAGGGATCTTTCCCTCGCTGAACATAGAAAGACCATCAGGGAATTAAAGGAAAAATGGGCAGAAGAACTCATGACCCAGAAACTTTGTGAGGAAGAACTACAGGAGGAGCTAAGGGAGCTCAAAAAGTTCAAGTCTATGCAGGTGGAAAAAGACCAGCTGTATGCTCTTTCTCAGAAATTATTGGGCACCTGAGTACCATCCTCCTCTTTCCCTGTCTTTTTATTCGAGCAGTTTATTTGGTTTAAATTAAGGGTTGTGAAAGAAGGGAGATCATATGAAATAGCAACCTCGGTGAAATTCTTGGAAACATTTCTGAGAAGTAATTTTGAGGACCAAAATTTGCTGTGTGAGCTTTATTTGCATGAGATGGCTTGTCCTTTGGACCGCCATTCGAATCCTGTTCCCTTTTCAGGCGATGTTCAGCTGAGGGCTTTTGCCTCCTTTGTGAGCAATCATGTTCAGTGGGAAAGGTCTTTCCAAACTTTTTCTCACAATGAAGCCCACTCTAATATTTGGATCCGAAGTGAACCTCAAAATCATTGTCTTCTCTTTCCTTGAAATCAGAGTCTACTCTCATGCCCCATCCAAACTCGACATATAATGGAACTACATGAAGGGGTTATTTCTACTTGTACCAGCCAGATTTCCATACATCAACAAACAACTTTGGAAGGTAGTAAGCACAGATGGCAGGTTGCCTCTGCAACCCTCAGAAATAGGGACCCCTACTGTTATAGGAATTTTGAACAAGCACTTTCCAGGATTGAGGGTTATGTTGGATGCATAAGAGAATGTGGGGTTAATTGGCTAGGGCTAAAATTTAAATTTCCTCTCATCTGGTGGCTAGCAAAACCGTACAAGGAAGATTTCTCATTAACCAGGGCAGAAGAGCAGAAGTGTTGGAGATATTGGGTTGTCCATACGGGATTTATAGAAAAAAGAAGGAACATCTGAATTCCCATACAACTTTTCTTCTCTCCATGAACAAAGCATAATGCCAGATTCAAATTCAGAATAATGGAGGTTGTTGCACGAGGACATGCAACATGACAGTTGGGGGGAGATGTTGGGCCCAGAAATGGCCCCTTTTTGACCACCCTTATCCACCTCTTTTTGCCTCATCCTACCCTATTGTGCAAGCTAAACAGACGTTTTCCTCACTTGGCCCCTCAAGTCACAAAGGTATGGTGAATCATTGTCTTATTTTATTAATGCTTAGGATTGTGGTAATCAAGACTCTACATCTTAAAATATGCTAACATATGATGGTTTCTAAAGGTATTTCGAGATATAGAGAATGCAGGTGTAGTGGGCCGAACATGCCAAGGGAAGGATGGACATTCATTGCTAAAGCTGATCGCCATCCATCCCACCGTTTCCCAAAGAATGCAGTCCCAGTGTATTATTCTATGCGAGCTGTACAAGGGTAGTTGCAACAGATTGCGACAGATTTGGAGGCAACAGTGTGCCGCTGCTCAAAAGTAGTTGTGATCTATGGGATATCTGCTCAATCAATCAGGATCATTATTTCTGGGTCGAATAACAACTTCCCTATATCTTCTACTCTCATCCTGCCACGACTGTAACAGTTATTGTAATTGAGGCAGCCTGAAGGTCGGAGATCTTCATGGCTGCCCAATAATAGGGATAGGATGTTATGATTGAAATTGTATAAATATGGGGAGCTATTCTGAGCCAGGGGTTGAACTTTTAACCAATTTATTGTATCAGCTGTGACTAAGGTTGCGTGATTTATCTGCCCTCTTTAATACAAGGAGTTACTTCAGATCTCCGTGTTTTAACATGCGTTACCTCTAGCATCTCTGTGTGAAGGCTAGGCCCGCCTTCCCACAGGGATTTCTGAGTTAATTAGGAATTATATTTATTCTGTTGTGTGATGTTGTGTTAATTTCCTTTCCTCATAGTAAGCTGCAACAGTTATTGATTTACAGTGTGTTATTAATTGCATTTCTTGGAAAGCTACAGTGGTATGGTGTGATAGTCGACTGTATAGGGTAATTGTATTTTATGCAACTCTGTGATAGTTGTGACGGCTCTGTTCATCCTTGGTTCTTTTAATTGCTGTTTTGTAGATCCTTGCAGTTCATTCCTTTGCTTTTATAGTTGCATAATTTCATTCATGTACCTTGAATTTCTAGAATAGCCGAATTCAATTCATATTCTTTGGATTTCTAGAATAATTAGATCAATATAATTGGGTGCATCATTAGATGGTTTGGCAATCAGGATTTCATTTTCTGCAAAAGTAATCTAGATGTGCTATCTCGAATATTTCAATTCTAGATTAAGAATAGTAAAAGGTAATTGTGGCTGTATTCTTTAGAAAGTAAACTAGATTAAGTGGATCTTTGGGATGAGCGTAGCTGAGTAGAGAGTAGGATTATTTACTTACAACAACTCAATGTTTAAGCATATATAGTGCATATTATCCTTGAAATAAAAGACTTCCTTGGGTTGACAATAAATATTGAACACTATGGGATCCATGGGTAGATTGTACATTGTAGTTAATTAAAGAGGGATGACCTAAAAATTGTACATTGTAGATTGTACATTGTAGGAGGTCATCCCTCTTTAATTAAATGATAAATGTAGATTGTCTTACTTTCTAGTTTCCATTTCCATTGTAATATTGTAAAATGATTCAATGTGCACATAGACTTAATAAAGAGGGATGACCTAAAAATTCTTGGTGGATGCCATGAATGTGATATCTACCTTAGTTGATGGTGTCTCTCATGGTTGTAGACAATATGTTAAATTAGACGATTTTGACTAGTGCCAACCATTCAATAATTAGTATAACATGGATCACCTCCAATATGCTATATCATGAACATCACCCTTAGCAATCAAGGAAATCCAATTCAAAATTTGTTCTTCATTCTTCAATTGGATAACCTAGTTTGAATCACAAGTTGGTCTATAACAATAACACTTATATTTCAAGTACAAAACAAAAAAATGAATTGTCATTGCATGTAAAATAATAATAAGAGAAACCCATATAAATCCACAAGCACACTTATGCATAAACAATCATAACTAAATTATTTTACAAAATTGACGAATTAAAGAATAATATAAGAAATCGAATTAAAAATGTCTGAATTAACCTCACTGGGAATCACATAAACAAGCTAAGAATCTAAGCACACAATTAACCTCATTGAGAATTGCAGAGAATTAACATAAGGAGAGAAGAAGAGTAATTAATGAACACACATTAATGAATGATCAATAAATGATAATTGATATTATTACATAGGTAATACATCATTATAAAGGAAAATAGAGTTGTATGGAGACAACTCATAAAGCTAAAAAATGATGACTTACCAAAATGTGATAAACCCCCATAGGTGGCTAAAACACTTCCCAAATCAATCAAGGACTTCACGAATTAGCAAAAGCATGAGTGAGTTGTCAAGAGTGATGGAAAAACATGATAATCCTAGAAAATGGAGAGAAAGTCATGAAGGATGGTTTGGCAACAAAAGAACCCAGTTTCTTAGTTAACTAGCTTTACCTTATCCACAAAAGTAGGATAAAACAGAATATAGCAGAATATGCAGTAAAGTGCAGTTACCAATTCTGTATGTCCATAAAGTGGTCAAGATCAACCCAAAATCAGAAATAAAGCATTCCCGGGGTATAGATGGCATGTGTTGTCTTTAAGGTGCAAGTGGATGCCAACTAATTAAGCTAGGGGGTAGATAATTAATCAAATAATGATTAATTATTTTATCTTAAGTATTGAGTGGGTTTAATATATTCCAACACCCCCCTTTAAGTATGAATTTATGATGGTATGTCAAAAATATTGATGCATATGGATGCATATAGGGCCCAACAACAAGGCTATGGTTGCCCTTTAACAATTATTCATGTCCAAAAAACCGAGGAAAAAGGCAAAACCACATGGGAAAAATCCTCCCTCAAGATAGGACATAAGAGACAAACAATTTTGTTGTTGTTGTTGTTGATGCTGATCCAAATTAAATGCTAATGTCTGGAGGACTCTTCTTCTTGGGAAGAAGGGAAATCTGCCCACCTGGATCAAGAACAGTTGCAGGATGGAAACTAGGACCATGTAGAACAACTGAGATCCAAAGATGTGGAAGCTCTTGAGAGTTGTCATTAGCGCCAAGATGATGTAATTACTTGAACTTCGAACCAATAGAGGTGAAATCAGCTCCAGATAGGTGAAATAAGAGTCCAAGGGAATGTATGAGGTCTTCAACTTCATTTACACAGAGAGGATGTGTGCAAGTGATCATATAGGAACATAGAGAAGGCATAGGATCAAAGAGTGCGAATGCATGGGATCCATGGGTTGATCTAGCTTCCAAAGAATCCAAAAGAACACATATAAGCATATCGGTAGACTCAGGGGAATACAATGATAATGAATCCTCTGTAGTAGACGTATGAAAGGAGGAAGGAAGGAGATGTTCAAAATATTCAAGGAGGCTCTGAGTATTGATGCCAAGAACAAATGAGGAGATGCAAAATAACATGAGATCAAGTATAGTAAGTGGAAATACACTAACATGACTTGATATGGCTAAGCAAACATCTTGGAAGTCATTGGGTTGTGCACCATCAATGAGAGAGTTATGCACAAAGTGTGAAGGATCTGGCACATAGATCTCATAATCTAAGATAGAAGACATAGAGAACAATGAATGTGTGAGTGAATAATCATTAATAACAATAGAAGCTCCATCTGTCACTTCTTTTTCATCATCAGTATCTTCAAGAGACACAGAAAAATATTGCTCTATTTGCTTCTTCATTGAAGGAGGAAGCATTTGAATCAAAGAGGGTAGCAACAACATGAACTGTATGAAAAAATTCTTCATCATTAATAACTTAATTAGAGAATGTAGAGGCCAAGAAATATTGAGAGAGAGAACATGAGAAGATGCTGGTTTGCTCCATGCTTCATCTTCTACTTCCTGCACACCAAAAGCTTTTTCCAAAATTTTCCAAAGCTCAAATGGATATTCAGCAGAATCTATGAGATGATGTATATTTGGAGACACTGCCAAGCACATGAATCCATAATCTCTATCACAATTATTTAGCTAGTCAATCTTCTCTTCATAAGACTCAGGTTCGCTAAAAGCACCAATGGAGACATCAAAGAGACATTTCCTCTTCAAGTATGCGCTCATTTTTGGCTTCCAATCAACATAGTTGAAAGGAGATAGTAAAGGAACTTTTGAATCCATATTAAAGTTGTTGCACCTGCAAATAAACCTGCAAATCTGAAAGGATAATTAATTGATGAGCTCCCAAAGATCTGATACCATGTCAGAACTTCAATTTCCTAGGGTTTGATACCATGTCAGAATTATAAAGCCTTAATGAAAACATGAACTCCATAAACAAGATAAAAATCTAAGCACACAATTAACCTCACTGGGAATTGTAGAGAATTATCGTAAGGAGAGAAGAAGAAGAATTAATGAACACACAGTAATAAATGATCAATAAATGATAATTGATATTATTACATAGGTAATACATACTTATAAAGAAAAAATGATTTGTACGGAGACAACTCATAAAGCTCAAAAATCTGACTTACCAAAATATAATAAACCTCCATAGGTGGCTAAAGCACTTCCCAATTAGTCAAGAACCTCACGAATTAGCAAAAGCATGAGTGAGTTGTCAAGAGTGATGGAAAAACATGTCAATCCTAGAAAATGGAGAGAAAGTCATGAAGGATGGGTTGGCAACAAAAGAACCATGTTTCCTAGTTAACTAGCTTTACCTTATCCACAGAAAAGCAGGATAAAACTGAATAAAACAAAATCTGCAATAAAGCACAGTTACCAATTATGGATGTCCATAAAGTGGTCAAGATCAACCCAAAATTAGAAATAAAGAATTCCTAGGGTATAAATGGCATGTGTTGACTTTAAGGTGCAAGTGGATGCCAACTAATTAAGCTAGTGGGTAGATAATTAATCAAATAATGATTAATTACTTTATCCTAAGTATTGAGTGGGTTTAATATATTCCAACAAACAACACATAATAGCAAATAATATTCCACAAGATAGATCCATTTACATACATAATAACATAGATTTCCATTCAATTAATTTATTCCATTAATGATTGTTAAGGAGAGATTCATTGAAACATATATGTTACAATTCCATATTAGATTGATCTTGAACTTCATCCAAGTCGGTGTTCGAGTCGTGAAAACCAGAATTTGTATCCAACCCTTCAAAATCATTATAAGGATCTTCCAACACAACATTTGCACCATCTAGCACTAAGTCATCATTGATATAGTCACAATCATCAAGGTGTAAGTTAGTGTCTGTCTGGTCAACTTGATTCCCCCTTTGGTCTAAGTACACATATTCCTCCATCTCTCCATTTACATATTCTTTTTCTTGATGATAAACATCTAGATCTTTAGGAAAAGTATATTTTACAAGTCGTCCTCTTGGATCAAATCTAACAACAAACACTAGTAGAAAAAATGGCGATAAATGACTAGGCGAAGAAAAAGGTTGGTCACCAAGTGAAATAAATGACTAAACCACTGGAAAAATTGGTCACTAGTGTTTTCGAGTGAAACATGACCAAATTTGAGCAGTTGAAGTGATCACAACTAAAAATGACTCAAATAAATGACCAATTTAGTCACGAGATACAAAAATATGACTAGACAATATATGTTAATAATTATATAACATGTCCATTGTTAAAATTTACAAAATTGTAAATTTTTGTTACAATTTCGTAATTTTTAACGTTGCAGACGGATTCAAAGGTCTCTCAAATCCATCCACATCATTAAAGTTTATAAAACTTTAAAATTTTATTGTCAAAATTGCTATTTTCCATTCTTTGAACAATGGATAATTTCCTCTTCTTCAATAGGATTTGCTTTATATATTGCTTTTATTATCCAATTTTAATCCCCAAGTACAATTGGTTTGAGGAACGTTTTTAATACTTAGTATGAAAATGGGTAGCCAAATAAGAACCTATTAGAGTTGGTAACAAGGCCATTTCGTCTATACTCTCGTATCCACGGCGATGTGCTTGTTGTTTCGATACCTTGTTTCACTGTTTTTGCTTCCATATGCCCCCGTTGACACACTTGTCAAGTTTCATCTTATGTGTCATGCTGTGCCATGGAGTTAGTCATTTCTTGTTATAAGCATCATCATGTCATGGCTATTATACCATTGGGTTTGGCTCGTACTGCTAGTCATGTCCATGTTTCATGTGATAAAAATTGTCACCATTTGACCGTTTTGGTAGTCTGTCAAAGTTTCAACAAGTGCATGTAGTTCGAGTCATAATCACCAAAAAATGTTAATTTATCGTCCTCCATTAATTTAGAAGCCACCACCGTATACCATGATTGTCACTTATTCTAAGCTCATAAAGTTGAAAATCTCCCCCTTTTCCATCTCCCTACATTTGAAAGTGCCAATGACCTCTATTTCAAGAAAAAACTATCTCCCCTCCTTCAACATAGTGTGCTTGAGTGGAATCTTGGATATTAAATAAGTAAAACAACTGAATTAATGTATTCAAATAACTATTGTCAAAAACTAATATTAATATAATATGTTTTTAATACGTGTTAATATTAATATGTTTTTAATAATAATAATAATAATAATAATATGTTTTAATATCAATATTAATATGAATATGAATATTAATGTTAATAATAATATTGCTATTAATATGTTTTTTAATATTAATAAATGATATTATACATAATATATTAAATAAAATTAAAATCACAAGGCCGAAATTGTAAAAAATAAATTGGGGATTTTTTAGGTATTTTGACGTTAAGATTAAAACTATTATCTTCAACTACATAGTATTTGCAAATTATGGTCATCTCCATGTGCAGATCTGGGATTCTTATTTCAGGTATGCATCTCGATTATCTTGCGGTTCTTGATTCAACACAAATGGAGCACATACTAGATCTCTGGAGGTTTCGAAGCTTCAGGTATGGATTCCGATCTACATTTATTCACATGTCTCAATTCCAATTTAGGGTTTATATAATGTTTCTTATATTAACTTTGATCTACATGTATTCATATGTTTCATGCTTGGGAAGGGTTTATCTGGCCGTTCTTATATTAACTAACTTAAATTTGGGAGTAGTACCACTATAGCATAAAAAAACTGGTAGAAAAACACCCATAAAAAAGAAATTGGAAGACCCTAGATGCATTACTCTCTATTCCCAATTGTTGGAATGCATCCCCTTTCCAAGTGATTCTCTAACAGGATGTGATGAATAGACTAGGCCTTTCCTTTCACTTTACCCATACACTGTTGAAGAGTGGGATTACTAGGAACATGCTCAAGAAGATAATGTGGGTCATTCTTGAGATAAAGAAGTATGGAATCTTGAGTACAAGCTTCGACAGCTCGAAGGGATTTTCACTAACAGATTCAATGGGCATGAATGATGCTAAAGTTATTTAGTAACACAAAAGCAATTTTGGTTAGGTATCTTCCTTCTTTCAAGTATGTAATGACTCCTAGTGATAGCTTCTTAAAGATCTTATGAATTATAGGTCATTAAAGAGATGGCAATTCTAGGTTCTCAAAGAGATTCTTATATCGCTTCTTAGTTAATGAAAACGAATTTCGGGGGTCCTCTGTTTCAAGTTTCTATTGATCTCGATCCTTGGACATGTGGGTTATGGCACGCATCTTTTCGCTCTCCATTACAAGCACTACGTAAAACCTCTATTCCTGTACCTACAACAAAACATTACATGAAACACATTCCAACTAATGGAGCTAATGCAATCCAATTATTGACTAAGCGCATCCCTTGTAGATTTGAACATCCAACAATTTTTATGTTATTTTCATTATAAGGCTCAATATCAAAAGCTGGATGCAATTCTAATCTCGATATCTATTCATTGCTATGGTTTAAACAACCAACTCATTCCATTAATGTATTTGACAGCTCCATTATTAACAACTTAGACATTTAGTATGTGTAGTCAACAATCTAAGATAGAACTTCTCACAATCCATTCTTAACATTTAATAATCATCAATCTAGAATGAATAAAAATACATAGATCAATTGCTGCATAATTAAACACAAACCACAACATGGATATTCTGAAATAGAAATCATAAATCTATTCTAAGGCACCTAGGCTGTCTTGATCCACATTTTAGCGGCCTCCCTTTAGATGCTCACAAATTTACAATATATAGTTGGAAGATAAGCTTCCAGCACATAAACCAAACTACAAATAAACCAAAGAAACAGGAACAAATAAACCAAACTACAAACCCATTGTAGCTAATTTTGAACCCTATTCCAATGAAGAAACAATCAAAAAATTTGAAATATGACCCTAAGTAATAAAATCAATCATTAGAGGAAATTTGAGGTCTAAAATTGGCCTCTTAAGGAAAATAATAAAATAATAGTTAAAATAATAAAATAATAGTTATTAATTTTGGAGGAAGAATAAAAAAACTATTTTTTTGTTCGTATTTTCGACATATCTCCATGTGTGTTTACTCAGATTTCGAGCGGGAGATATCGTTGGATGCAGAATTTAATTCTGCATCCAACGAGTACCCACACTGTATACTTTTGATAGACCCTGCTACCCCAAAAACAATAAATACCCAAAAAAGGGTGATGATCATAACGTTTTTTTGGGTATTTATTGTTTTTGGGGTAGCAGGGTCTATCAAAAGTATGCAGTGTGGGTACTCGTTGGATGCATAATTAAATTCCACATCCAACAAGATCTCACGCTCGGAATTTGAGGAAAAACACAAAGAGACATGTCGAAAATACGAACAAAAAAAGTAGTTTTTTTTATGACAAATATGTCAATTCAACCATTATGGTTGACTCATTTTATTGAAATTCTATTGGTTCTTGAATTCCCACTCACAATTTATTGTTGGCACTTTTTCTTATAAGGCCCATTTTAGACCCCAGATTTCCTCTAATGTAGCATTACTCTATCACATTTATCTTACCTTGATAATGTGTTAGTACTACTTAGAAAGGTAATACTAATTCACATATGATTCAAAGCAATAGATAAGGGTAATGGTTAGTACAATCATCAAGAATAATTACTATAACTCTGTCTCTAGTATCTCTGCTTACGTACCAGATCGATACTACTTAATTATGATTCTAAGCACTTACCTATTCAAATAAAACAACTAGATTAGGTAACGTGAAATCACTGATCTATAACTAACTCATATAAGTTCATGTGTATAACTAAGAACCATGATTATAATAGAAATTTCCATAAGTATAAGTGATTTGAGATTTATTAGGGAAACATCACATCATTTATAGAGCTTATCCATATATGATACTTAGATCAATCATACTCCACTTCCATAATCAGTGGATAAGAAGTGATCGATGTAATCAATACAAGATAGTTCATATCAAGATAAGTAATGGCAATAATTAGAGATGTAACATGATCTTACCAACATGATGCATAACGCTCATAAACTGTAACTATAAGGTATCACAAAAACAAGTTGTTCCCATAATATGGAGTAAGCATATATATCGCTATTTCGTAATCAGAGTGTTATGGGTTTACTTGGAGCTATATACTACAAATTCCAACACATGTTTCCAGTATTCTCCATATTCAATAGGTTATATAATTGTAATGAATCAAAACTTTTATTTTATTCATGTGATATTCCTTATGCCACCCTTTTCTTAATGGGCATTGGCACCCTATCAAAGGACTTTCTCAACATTACCACTTTAAAATGAGGTTTTCACCTAGAAAGATTCGATCCTACTAGTTATTAGCTCTGCCAAAAGTTTGATAAAAAGATATTTTATTTTATCAAGTCCCCATAAACCTTTCCAACCCCAAGAACTAGTCTCGTCGGCCTCTATTGGTTATACTCGTTCATATTTTTAGCTATGAGTACTTTTGGACAATGTCATATAACCAAAATTGCATTGAGGAATAACTCAACCATTAAAGTTGTAGTTCATCTATTCATCTATAGGTACATGAACAATTAAATTATTGACATACTGACGTCCAGGATATTCGTTGAAATCATTGTTGTAATGACCATTCCATGCAATTGATATTGTTGTCACTGATCCAATGTGATATGATGCATGGCCAATGGACGTAGAATGTAAGACATGCAAAATGAGATAAAGGGATGATATGAGGACATATTTTCTCAAATGTATGGTAGCTACGTCTAGTACCTCCTCAATTAACTTTGCTAACTCTCTATCTCTCTAACCAACCATAAAATCTTAATCCCAAAACTTTTTGTTAGCACTCAAAATGTACCTTTGGTTGCAAAAAGGTAATCTCATGGTAACCACAAAACCAATCTTTAGGAAAGAAAGCTGGCTTCTTTCTCTCTAGAGAGAGATGTCTCAATGTTTGTTTGACAAGGTCAAATATGAAAAATAAAGTAAAATTCAGGTGATTGTATTGGTTGAAACAAGACAAGTATGCATTGGGAAATGGAGTCAAAACAAATATATATCAATTACAATGTTGTTTGCAATGAAATTTCTAACAAATGTAAGGTAGCCATTTAGTCACAGTCAAAATGATTTAGTCTAGTGAAATGAAATAAATAAGTAACAGTGTGTCAACATGGGCATCTAACAAGGATGAATCCAATGTTGACTTTAGTGCAAAAAGTTCTGTGAATATATGAAATTCATAGACAGAGCATATACATATGAATTTTGTACTATTATACACTTATTTACGACATGAAAGAAGACATTATGAAAGTAATCACAGGAAAACATTCACATTAAGAAGGGGAAAACATATTGTAACATGAACAACGCATGAATATTTGCAAAAATGTCCAGCTTCAACTCTGTGATTTTATTATAAATAGGTCTCAAATTACACAGATCAGTTCTCACGGGTCCCAACCCTTTTTTCATTGCACAAACTAGTTCTTATACAAATTGCTTCATGAACTGAATTAACAAACTGCTAAAAATAGGCATAAGGGCCTTCACATGTGTCATTCGACACTTATTAAATACTAATGGATTCTCGAAATTAAACTAATTTCCTATCTAACTAATTCTTCAGCACTAAATATTCCTTCATGGTATTCAACATCGTCAGCCATGCAACGTATACTTGGACCTTCCAAAATTTTCCACTTTTTTCCATTGGTCCACGGATGGAAAATCCAAATGGAACATTTCTTTTGATAACACGCACAACTCTACATGATATTTCTATGAATTTTTTTTCATGAGTGCACACACGTCCTTGAAAGAAAAAAAACATCTCAAACTCATCTGCTAGCTTGTCCATAAATGTTTTTCCAGATAATGATTGTTGCATGTTAGCAAAATTTTTATGATCCAATATGTATTCAGTTAATTTGTCACGATATTCCTTTTGTGTCAGCATACCAAATTTTTCTTCCCAAAAGAATGGGAGTCATTTTTTAAACAAAGGATCAAACATGTCTCTGAAAAGCTTCAACTGATGGTCCATGATATTTATCTTAGTCTGAACTGTGTCCAGATGATGATGCTTGTTGACCACTTTTCTATCCCAATTTATGATAGATATTCTGTCTTTGTGTTGAGGCCTAGAAAATCGTAGGTAACAACAGTTAGGGATTCTCCTCAATAAACGTTCCCAACTAGCCCGTTACTATTTGGTATGGGGAATCCGTCCAGTTTACGGTCCGGCTACCGTAGGTCAAGTAACAATTAAAATGTTTTACTGGTTACGGCTTGGTCCACCGTGTATATTTTTAGTTTTTATGTTATGGTATGATGTGCAAGTGCCTAACTAAAATGTAGACGATAGAGATAATGAGGAGGGTAACAATGTGATGCGCAAGTTCTTACATCTCGTCTTACCTCTCTCGCATCTAAATCACAGACAACAATAAACTAACTATAACTAACTAACCTATCCCTAGGGAGCAGAATTGTCATTTAACGGTGAGTAATGTATTTCAACGCATGCATTAGAAAAAATCACAGATAGCTGTTATTCGTTTCAGAACACATGAACATCAATAGAAATATGAACAACAAGATATATTATTGTTAATTACAACCTTCATTACTCAAAGTGGAAATTTCACAAAATAAACCAGAGTACATTCATAACATGAAAAGAAATTCAATGAGTTAGAACGATCTCACAGTTAATGGAAATAAGATGAAAATGAAATAGTTAACATTCAACTAATCCATAGCAAAACATTTGAAACATTCCACCAAACTTTCTTTAGCAGAAACTTGTAACTCTTTATTGTAAAAGGAAATAGTTCTTCTTACAATATACTTTCAAAAATGGTATGGGAAAGAAGTCATTTCTACATCTAAACTCTCTTATATTTATACAAAAACAAAACCCTTGGGCTGCCCCTCAATGACTTTTGAGCTTCCCCAACCTTTCATTTCCAAAATTTTGTCTCGTAGCATATGCACATAATTAATACAATATATTACATTTTAAATCAAATTTTTTTTTAGAACACTTTACGAAGAGGGGCCAGCTTGGTCGTTGATGAACTTCTTCCAGGCCCGGGCCTCTGCTGCTATGCCTTCAAATCCGGAAGGTTCAAGAAAACGAATATTTATCTCATATTTAGCAGCCTGGTTCTTTACTCCTTCTATCCTTGCTAGACTCAGGCGCAACTGATCTTCTAGTAGATGTATACTTACAGCTGCATGTGCCATTGCATTCTTTAAAATTCGTTCATCTAGATCCTTTATCTGTTGGATCTCTTGCTCGTCTGCCTGATATCTATTATGTATATGTTCTACAAACAATTTATGTTCTGCTATCGCGTCCAATATTTTCTCTGCAGAAATATGGCATCTATTGTATGTAGCAAGCACTCTCTTGCAGTATTCGGCACATGATCCCTTTGTTTTCTTTACAGTTTTCTTGAATTCTTCCGCAACATTAATTGCAAACTCCAATAAATCATATTCATGTTTTAAACTCTGCTGGTCCTTAATTGGTAACTCCGTAGGAGATTCCTTATTTGTTTCTATACACACCATTCTTTCCATTAGAATATCCAGAATCTCTTGAGATCTGTCCAAAAAATATTAAGTAGTGTCCAAAATTTCTTCTAATCTGGTGTCTATTTGTAAAGTTTTACACCTTTCTCCTCAATGCATATTTGTAATTGGTCGATCTTCCTTCTTTGAGTTAGAACATGTTCTTTCAAAGGCTGGAAGTCTGTCTTCTGTTCCATAGCATCTTTTAGTGATGCCGTCAATGAAGTATTCTGTTCTTCTAAGATTTCCACCTGCATTTGATATTGCTTCTCTCTTTCCTTTGTGGTGACCTTCTCTATTTCTAATTCAACAACTTTGGTTTGTAACCGGTCCTTCTCTGCACTTAAATTTTCATAGGATATCTGAAGGTCATCTTTCTCAGTTTTCAACATTTGATGCTCTAGCTGTAGCTTTTGTAATTCAGCGAAGCTATCCTTAGCATTCTTTTCCTTTTTCTCTCCAGAAATCTCTAAAGCCTCCTTATTTGCTTGCAGAGTATGGACTTCTGTTCTTGAAGTCCTTACTTCATTCATCATGTCTTCATATTTCTTTTTCAACTTCTGACCCTCATCCCTCTCCTTTTTCAAAGTTTCTTTTAATTGTGATGCATTCTTTCTTGACTGCTCGAGGTCCGTCATAAGCTTGTCTATGTTATCTTCAGTTGCTTGGGTTAATGCCACCCCAGCTCTTGCTATTAATCTTGGATCTGCATCCATTCCATGCACCAAGGTTTTATTTGTTATCATCTTTCCCGACTGTTCCCCAGTTATAACCTTTTTCTCGGTTCTTTTTACAATCCTTTTCTTCTCCTTATCATAGCAAATAGTACTGAAGTTAGGAACCTCCTCCCGTTGTATAGGCATGAAAGGGATCAAATTTATTCCAGAAAACGAAGCTTGTCCCAGTGTACTACCAGAAGATGCAGCAGGCTCCTTAGGATTAGGATGAGATTGTCCGTGTCCTTGATCTATGTGATCTTGTCCTCCCTGTGTATCTACCTGCTCAGCAGTCTGTTGGTCCTTTTGATATCCTGTTAATCTCAGACCTTCACTTTCTTCCTGTCTTTTCTTGATTTCCACTTCTTCATTTCTCTTTCTCTCTTCCTCCTCCTTCCTTGCTGCTTCTTCTGCAGCTCACTTTCTTTCTTCTTCTTCATTCTTCAGCCAACTCTCTTCCTCCTGTGGTAGCCTTCTAGCATCTTCTTCTCTCTTTTTGGCCTCTTCTTCTTCTAATGTCTTTGTCTTCTCTTAAGTTTTACCCTTTCTACCCATAGTGGTTATTTTCTGTTTAAACCTCTTTTTAAGGGCAATTATGTTATTTGCACTTCTGAATGTTTCCTCGTCCTTGTCCCAAAAGTTTGTATATTCAAAATTAATGCTTGCCTCCTTGCAGTGATTTGCTACTTTATTTTGGGAGTCATTTCTGTGAAAATTCATTTCACCAAAATGGAAATGCTCCAGCTCCTGAACAAATTCTGCAGTCTGTTTTACCTTTGAAAACTTATAACTACCAAGCCAGAAAGGTATTGCAGGATATGCTTCCTTCTTATGCTCGAAAAGAAAATTTCCTACACCATCAATATAGACCTGCCTAACTGCCTCTTTGTGTAGTACATAGTCAGTGGCATACTTAGGGAGTAGAGAAGGTGCTCTGGAACCACTATATATTCTTATATACAATCCTTCCTCGGTTAAATAGTAGTCTTTGTATTCCTCGATGACTTTGAATGCTTCTTCGGACATGCAGTTGCATTCAGTCAGGAAAATTAGTGTATACAAAGGCATGATGAAGTGTTCAAAGATTTCTTTGTGATAGCTATAATATTTATGGGCCCATAACAATCTATATGCTGTGTACACTGGGGTCATGTCCCTCTCCCAATTACATCTCAAGGCTGGAAAAGACTGAGTACACAATATACAGTCAATTAGGATGGAGCTCATGTAGAACTTTGATTTCTTCTGTGACACCCCTCCCAAGGATGCAGATATGCATGTGAGAGGCTATTTGACACTATGCTTGACCAATTAAAAATGGTTCTTTGAGTAGCCACATAAAAGATAATTGGTATCCATCCTATCTTGAATCTTTTCTCGTGAGCTCTACCAAAAATCCTATTTAGCATTAGTGCAATGAATCTATAGAGAGTTTGGAGAGTAGAGGTATCATACTCTCCAGAAGGCCTGGTTTAAATTTTTTTCCCTGGTATCATAATTCTTTTAACTGTTTCTACTAGATCCATAGCTGTCTCTTTCAACCAGCTTTCTGTTAAGTAAATCTGGGAAGAAGGCAGATGATATGCCATAGAGACATATGCAGGGCTATATGCAGTGTAGCCCTGCTTAACAGTATTTTCAAGTATCATTGTAGTTACATCTGCCCTAGGAAGAATCCAACCTATTACCTATGAACAAGGGAACAACTCAGGTCTTGTGGCTACTTTCATGAGCGCTGATTTCTCAACGTTTGCATAAATGGTTATCTCTTCAAATCCTGCATCAGGTACGTTCTAATTGGCAATCATCCTATATATCTCTCCCCATTTGTAGTCAGGTTCGACCCCGGTGGAAGATTTGGTATCTTCATATATATATTAGACCTTGGTGATGATCTGAACCTCAAGTTCTCCTTCAACTACAGGAGCCTTTTTCTTTTGTCTTTTCAACATATTTTCTTTGCAACAATCACCCTGTCACAAACATAGCATGTTCTTAGACCCATTGAGATTTTAGCAAGTGTTTTAGCAATAAACAAAAAAATGTATCAATTTGTTTACCTCTTCCATATGCATTCTGAAAAATGAACTACACACAGTATTCAATGCATGAAAAAGAAAAATGACAAGGAAAAAAGAAAAATCCTACAGATTGTGTCTTAAAACCGCATAAGTCCATTGCCTGTAAAAATTCACAACCCCGAGAGAAAAACAATTCTCTATCTTAACCCGGGCCACATTTGAACTAATCCGATATCCCATAAAAGTATGAATCACACCATTCCTACTACTAGTCTTTAACAACAAACTTCAAAGCATTAGACCCTATACAATGCTCTTCCCGTCGGAAAAACCCTAAACGACCAAAAACGGAAAACCTCCGCAGTCTCAAGGGAAAGGTAAGTGCAAGCAAGAGTTTAACACCCCCTGGATGGCTATGGACAACCAAAATAACGGGTGGTTGCATATAGAAAAACGCTTGTTTGCACCGTGCCCTAATATTTTGCGCTGGAGCAAAGGCATTCATATTGGCCCAATCAATCACGCAGCCTCAAAAACCTCCCGCTAAAGAAAATTGCAAACAACTAGCTCTTCAAATAAAACCTCATGCATACCGCGAAGACAAACACTCTTTAAGGGGGCAGACCCAACCCATGGACCACCTAACTGGGAAAACCTAACCAGGGAAAAACCACGGTTCCAAATCGACCAATAAAAACTAAAAAAAACAAGGCCATGGTTCACCTACTTGGCAAACCGCAGTGTAGTTGATGGACTGGAAAAATCTCCATGGTAGCAACGCTAGCGAATCGAGTTCGGACAGCTGGGCGCGTGAATTGCTACAAATGACAAGGACTGGAGCAACGATGAGTTTAAATACAGATAAAAAATAAAATAATGCGCCCCTTGTTTTATATGTAAGCCTCGGCAAAAAAAGTCGGTGGGAAAAACCCTATCGGCAATTAAGCTCATCGACGACCAACCCGTCTAATTATCGGAAAGATAGTTCGAGTGACAGCCGCAATGGTGGACGAAAAACCAACTACAAACCTGCGAGACTATTAAGTCTTTCGGCATCGACACCACTAGGCACTAAGTCAATCCGAAGAGAAAACTGGATGGTAGCCGCAACAGCGGGTGTAGAAACAACTATGGGTCTGCAAGACTTTAAGTCTGTTGACATCGGAAAGCTCTAAGCGCTAAGTGTCGGAAATTCAAAACCTAAACATCTTCCATAGTGTCAGTAACGCCAAGCACTATCATCGTGATGATTATTCATCCTAATGCGTATCGGAGATCGGAACACTTAACCTCTAAAGCATCGGCAAGGAAAAACTAAATGTCAGAACTTCAAACCCAAACATCTCCGTAGTGTCGACGATGTAAAATGTATTATCGTGACTTCATTCTTTTAAAAGGGTATCAGAACTCGGAACATTTAAGTTCTAAGGCATCGGTGAGGGAAACAACTATCTTTCGGAACATTCATCATCTGCCTCCCGAAACGTCGGCAACGTAGAGGACTAGTACTTCGGTTCAATGTCGTAGACCATTCCGATAGCGATAAAAAGTCATCGGCAATCAAAACGTTAGGATTGAAAAATAAAACAAAAGGAAGACTAGGTCCCGGTACAAGGAATTTGGAGTTATGAACAAAGGACATACATCCACCATATGTAACTCAGCTTCGTTATCCCAGCTATTTTCTTCATTGTTTTGACTTTCAGTCATTAGTTTACACAATCCTTGTCCTTTTACTATGGATGCTGGTTTGAACTCAAGATCATATTCTTGTAAGGAGGTCACCCTGTTTCCTGTTCTTTCTCCTAATTCTTTTTGTACAAAAAGAGATCTTATAGCTGGGTGTGGAACTATTACCTTGGTGCGGTTCTTAAGTATATATGGCTTGAATTGTTTTACCGCTTTAAAAACAACATAAGCTTGTTTATCAACTGCTGGATAATTCAATTCAGCTCCCTGTAGACCAATGCTCATAAATGATATGGGGTACTCATCTCCCCCATCTTCCTTTTGTGTAAGTACCGTTGCCAATGAATCATCGGACGCAAAAGTGTACAGAATAAAATCCTTTTTGAAATTTGGAATTTTGAGTGATGGTGCATGAGCAATAGATGTTTTTATCTTACTGAATGCATTCTTCTCCACATCAGTCCATTTGAATTGTACACTTTGTTTAACTATTTGCTGCAAAGGTTTGACAATTTGAGCAAAATCTAGTACAAACCTCTGCACAAAATTGATTGTCCCCATAAATGATTGCATGCCCCTTTTATTATGGGGTAAATGGATCTGTTCTATGGTTCTAATCCTTTTTGGGTCTATGGAGATCCCTTTCTTCGAAACAACATGACCCAGTAGCTTTCCTTCCGTGACTGCAAACACACATTTCTTAGGATTTAGTGAAATACCATATTTTCGACAACGCTCGAAAGCTTGTTTCAGATGAAATGCATGTTCCTCTCTCTTTTTTGAAAATATTGTGACAGTCTAGATAAACCACAACACTACGGCCAATCAGACCACAGAAAGCTATATCCATGGTCCTTTGGAAAGTAGCTCCAACATTAATAAGTCCAAAGGGCATTCTCCTATACGCAAAAGTTCCCCACTTGGTTCTGAATGTGGTTTTAAGCCTGTCCTCTTCAGCCACTAATACTTGATTATAGCGAGAGAATTCATCTAATAATGAAAACAATTCAGAACCTGAAACCATCTGCAGTATTTTCTCTATGGGTGGGACCAGATAGTTATCTTTATCTGACACCCGATTAAGGTTTTTGAAATCTACACAGAGCCTGATTTCTCTTGACTTTTTCCTTATTGGAAAGAAACTAGAAACCCATTCCGAATATCTGACTTTGAATACGATTTTAGCATCCAACAATTTTTTTACTTCACTTTGAATTAAAGGTTCCAGCTTCGGATGCATCTTCCTCAAAGGCTGTTGGTAAGGATTGACTCCAGCTTTAATCAGGATGACATGTTGTATGATCTTTGTGTCATAGGTTTTAAGCTCTTCATATGTCCAAGCAAACACATCTTTGTACTATTTGAACAGACTAATGAACTTACTTCTTTCGCCCGGAGAACAACACTTCCCCAAATTTACATATTTGGGTTCAACTTCAGTCCCCAAATTTATCAGCTCAAATTGTAAGAACGAGCTATGAGTCTTGACATTCGCTGGCTTTCTGAATTTGTTATCTAATTCAAACATTCGTTCCAAGGTCTTGACTCCCTTAGGAATAAAGTTCCTGAATTTCAATTCTGCTTGATGTTCTTCATCATCTATTATTGCTCTCGTGAAAGTCTCATCATTCATCAACCACTCCAAAATTTGCTAATCATAGTAAAAAACCCGTATATTTGTGATCATAGCCGAAACAGAAGGCCTAAAAAGTAGTTCAATAGAGCATCTATCATTGGAAAGTACTAGCCTTGCAGCTGAGGTAGCTAGTAAATCAACTGTTGCATTCTTTAATCTAGAAATGGACACAATATTGAATGTATGAAAATTTATAAGAAAATCCCAAACTTCATTTTGGTAAGCTTTCAAAAGTGGTGAAATACAGTGTATCTCATTTCGAATTTGCTTAACAACAATTTCAAAATCTTGATATACTTTCAGATTTTTTACTTTTAGCTCTATTGCTTTTTTAAGTCCCTGAACTAGTGCTTCATCCTCGGCTGTGTTATTTGTGCATTCAAATTCTATTCTACAAGAAAGAAAATGTTTATTTTTTCTTGGATCAATCAGGACACAACCAGCCCTTGATCCTTCCAATGTTTTAGAACCATCAAAATAAAGAATCCAAAAACTATCTACCTTTACTGAATTTGAATCTGAAACTAGATCTACTATATTATAGTCAATCTCATTAACCCGTGAAAATTGAAGGAGATCAGGCTATGTATTAGGTATACTACTGGCTTCTTTAGCTTGGTAATTTCCCGGTTCCAATTCAATGAAATAATTTCCCAACACAGAGTTTATTGGTTCATTTTTTCCCTCTAACTGATCAACATTGTATTTCATTTTAGGCTCTCTTAATACTTTTATCTGATTGGGACTTCCCTTATGAAGCAACCATAAATGTGACCAATTTGATGCAAAGTATCTGTCTAACCTTGTCGACCAGTCTCGACTCAAAACCAGTCCATAAGCATCTGGTATGTTTGCTACTACAATGTCAATGTACTGACATACCCTTTCATCTGCGGATAAGCGAATCAGGAAAATCCTCCATTTCTCCTATCACTTTTACAGCTGTCCTGTCTAATTGAAGAACTTGCCAAGTAGATGGTTTAGGTTGTCCATTGATTTTCTTGCAGACTGAAAGTGGCATAACATTGACTGATGCTCTTGAGTCCACTAAACAATTGTGCACATTATAGTTGAAAATCTCGAAAGTTAGGAGGAATGCTGGGGTTTTATACTTAGACTTCCCTCCCACACTTGCCTCACCAATTTCTTCTTCAGGTTGGTTGTCAGTGGGAGGCTCTTTTTTTGGTACCTCAAATGCTTTTAAAAGTTTCTCATTTTGCTGAGGTAAATTACACATTTCAAACAATGAGATGTTTGCTTTAGATTTTTTAATGTCTTCCACAATATCATACCCCATCTCAGGTTCTTTGAGATTCTTTTTGATATTATCAATCTTATCTTCAATAGGCTTAAGAGGTGTGTTAATTTTATTCGGATCTTGACTTGAAATGGTAAAATCAGGTTCTTTAACAGTTGCAGTGTTCTTCTGTATCTTCTTCATATTTTCTTGAAGTTTCTTAATCTTAGGAAGTATTGACTTATCTTCTTTTAACAAACTCTTTTTTCTTGTTGTCACATTTGTTTCTGATGTTTCCTCCTGTTTCAGAAAATCTTCCTCTTCTGTATGAAACATAGAGACATAGTCCCATAAAACTAAAGTATATTCCTCTTGTTTTTCTGTAGATTGATTATCCTTTTCTTCCTCCTTACCAGTTTTTGTCAGTTTGGAATCCAATAATTGATCCATTACTAATGTCATAGAATTAATCCATTGTGGGAAATTCTTCTCAGAATGAGGCTGTTGATGAAAGGTATAAAAATTATCCATGCCTACATCAGTTATTTTCATTGCTGCAGGACTGTGTGGAGGAGGTTTAGGTTGACTGTTTTCTTCCCTTTTTTTATAATAAGGATTATATGATTTGTGAGCTTCTTTTTCCTTCTCTAAATCTATCACTCTGTTGGATAACTTCTGCATCATCTTCACCATCCCTTTGAAATCCTATGATCCCTCATCCTTAGGTTTAGTCAGTAATAAAGGTTTCTTGCTTCCAAAAGTCTTTTCTTCCGACTGCACAGGGTAATTTTCTATACTCTCCATCTCAGCCTCCATCTTCTCAGCTTCTTCGTAGGTTTCTGCTAATGTAGGTCTCACTGATCTCTTGGAAAACATGGCTAGATTAGGCCCAAGGGCTGAGGTATAGTATTCTATTAGAGCATTTTGAGATGGCTTATCAGCTGCAGTAAAATTGTTTAGGTAAGCAGCAAATCTTTGAGTGAAATTGTGCACTCTTTGTTTCCTTTCTTTCTTTAGAGCACATAACCCTTTCATTAAAGCTGCATGCATTAGAGGAAATTTCAACTCAAAATGGGATTTTTAACTTTAACTCAAATTCCATGTCATCATGTGTTAGCCAATGAAATTGCTTTAAATTTGAAATACCGTATAGGTCTTAAACACTTTTTTAATATAAATTTGGGGATAGGTATCATAAAAAAACTATTTTTTTGTTTGTATTTTCGACATATCTCCTTGTGTTTTTACTCAAATTTTGATCGAGAGAGCTCGTTGGATGTGGAATTAAATCCCACATCCAACGAGTAACCACTCGGCATACGTTTGATGGACCCCGCTACCCCAAAAACAAGAAATACCTGAAAAAACGTGATGATGACATCATCATCACGTTTTTTTCAGGTATTTCTTGTTTTTGGGGTAGCAGGGTTCGCATCCAACGAGCTCTCCCGATCGAAATTTGAGTAAAAACACGGGGAGATATGTCGAAAATACAAACAAAAAAATAGTTTTTTTCTTTTCTTCCTCCAAAATTAATAAATATGATTTTATTAATTTTTTTTAGGAGGCTCATTTTGAGTTGAAATTTCCTCTAATGAGTTTTTTGAACTGCATATTTACTTCTAAACATTCTCTTAAATGTGTTCCAATCCGTGATTGAATTTGCAGGAAGTGCAAAATACCATGAGGCTACTTTTCGTTTCAAGGTGTGGGGAAACAATCTACACCACATCTTCATGCTCTCCAGCTCGTAGTCCTTCTAGAGGCAAGTAAAAACCCTGTAAATGATCATCTACCAATATTCCTTCACTTGGCTCAAACTTAGGTAACATCTTGTCGAAAGCTTGAGGCAAATCATGCAAGGGAGGTGTTAGATTTAAAGGTGACCTATTCCTCCAAGCAGACTGTGGAGGTGGTTGGTTTGCATTCATATTAGCCATGATTATGAGTGGAGAATGAGGTTGTGACTGAACAGGGGTTTGGAAAGGTGGATAGTAAGGTGAACCTGGATCCAATTGATTCAAAGGTTGGTCAACTTCTTGTAAGGCTGTTTCTACCAGTTCTTCAAGATCTTCTACCAACACTGAGTCTTCTAATTGAGGGCAATCTTTCTTCTCATACTCTCTTCTAGGTAGGACATAAATGATAGATAATCCTCCAATCTTTTTTGCATATGCCCTGGTGATTCTTCTTAAATCATCAACCACTTCGTTATCGACAGGATACAAATACCCTTTCTCTTTATCTTCAGGAGTGGGTTTGTGAAACAAACTACTTTCAGAACTGTCACCGGTGGAGTGATTTCAAGGAAGTGAGCTTCCTCGGCCAGCCATGAACTGGTGGCCCTCCTTCTAGCACCAAAAACTATTGAGGCCTGGAAAATCACAGGTAACAACAGTTAGGGATTCTCCCCAATAAACGTTCCCAACTAGCCCATTACTGTTTGGTATGGGGAATCCATCTGGTTTACGGTCCGACTACCGTAGGTCAAGTAACAATTAAAATGTTTTACCGGTTACGGTCCGGTCCACCGTGTATCTTTTTAGTTTTTATGTTTATGGTATGATGTGCAAGTGCCTAACTAAAATGCAGACGATAGAGATAACGACGAGGGTCACAATGTGATGCGCAGGTTCTTACCTCTCGTATTACCTCTCTCGCATATAAATCACAAACATCAAGAAACTAACTATAACTAACTAACCTATCCCTAGGGAGCATAATTATCATTTAATGGTGAGTAATGTATTTCAGCGCATGCATTAGAAAAAATCACAGATAGCTGTTATTCGTTTCAGAACACATGAACATCAATAGAAATATGAACAATAAGATATGTTATTGTTAATTACAACTTTCATTACTCAAAGTGGAAATTTAAGAGAATAAAACATAGTACATTCATAACATGAAAAGAAATTCAATGAGTTAGAACGATATCACAGTTAATAGAAATAAGTTGAAAACGAAATAGTTCACATTCAACTAATCCATAGCAAAACATTTGAAACATTCCACCAAACTTTCTCCAGCAGAAACTTGTAACTCTTTATTTTAAAAGGAAATAGTTCTTCTTACAATATACTCTCAAAAATGGTCTAGAAAAGAAGTCCTTTCTACATCTAAACTCTCCTATATTTATACACAAAGAAAAACCCTTGGGATGCCCCTCAATGAATTTTGAGCTTCCCCAACCTTTCATTTCCAGAATTTTGTCTCGTAGCATGTGCACATAATTAATACAATATATTTCATTTCAAATCAAAATTTTTTTTAGAACACTTTATGAAGAGGGGCCAGCTTGGTCGTTGATGAACTTCTTCCATGCCTGGGCCTTTGCTACTATGCCTTCAAATCTGGAAGGTTCAAGAAAACAAATATTTATCTCATATTTAGCAGCCTGGTTCTTTACTCCTTCTATCCTTGCCGGACTAAGGCGCAACTGATCTTCTACTAGATGTATACTTACAACTGCATGTGCCACTGCATTCTTTAAAATTCGTTCATCTAGATCCTTTACCTGTTTGATCTCTTGCTCGTCTTCCTGATATCTATTCTGTAGATGTTCTATAAACAATTTATGTTCTGGTATCGCGTCCAATCTTTTCTTTGCAGAAATCTGGCATTTATTGTATGTAGCAAGCATTCTCCTGCAGTATTCGGCACATGATCCCTTTGTTTTCTTTACAGTTTTCTTAAATTCTTCCGCAACATTAATTGCTAACTTCAATAAATCATATTCCTGTTTTAAACTCTGTTGTTCCTTAACTGGTAGCTCCGTAGGAGATTCCTTATTTGTTTCTATACACACCATTCTTCCCGTTAGAATCTCCAGAATCTCTTGAGATTTGTCCAAAAAAATAAAGTAGTGTCCAAAATTTCTTCTAATCTAGAGTCTATTTGTAAAATTTTACACCTTTCTTCCTCAATGCATATTTGTAATTGGTGGATCTTCTTTCTTTGAGTTAGAACATGTTCTTTCAAAGGTTGGAAGTCTGTTTTCTATTCCATAACATCTTTCAGTGATGCTGTCAATGAAGTATTCTGTTCTTCTAAGGTTGTCACCAGCATTTGATATTGCTTGTCTCTTTCATTTGTGGTGGCCTTCTCTGTTTCTAACCCAACAACTTTGCTTTGTAACCGATCCTTCTCTGCACTTAAATTTTCATAGGATACCTGAAGGTCATCTTTCTCAGTTTTCAACATTTGATGCTTTAGCTGTAGCTTTTGTAATTAAGCTAAGCTATCCTTAGCATTCTTTTCCGTTTTCTCTGTAGAAATCTCTATTGCCTCCTTATTTGCTTGCAGAGCCTGGAATTTTGTTCTTGAAGTCCTTACTTCATTCATCATGTCTTCATATTTCTTTTTCAACTTCTGACCCTCATCCCTCTCCTTTTTCAACGTTTCTTTTAATTGTGATGCATTCTTTCTTGACTACTCGAGGTCTGTCATAAGCCTATCTACGTTATCTTCAGTTGCTTGGGTTAATGCCACCCCAGCTCTTGCTATTAATCTTGGATCTGCATCCATTCCATGCACCAAGGTTTTATTTGTTATCATC
The DNA here is from genome assembly GCA_001517045.1 of Pseudotsuga menziesii. Taxonomy (NCBI): domain Eukaryota; kingdom Viridiplantae; phylum Streptophyta; class Pinopsida; order Pinales; family Pinaceae; genus Pseudotsuga; species Pseudotsuga menziesii. Next base: position 170,606 of record LPNX010760241.1, on the reverse strand, counting down.
TTTCCCGACTGCCCCCCAGTTTCAACCTTTTTCTCGGTTCTTTTTACAATACTTTTCTTCTCCTTATCATAGAAAATAGTACTGAAGTCAAGAGCCTCCTCCCCTTCTATAGGCATGAAAGGGATCAAATTTATTCCAGAAAACGAAGCTTGTCCCAGTGTACTACCAGAAGATGCAGAAGGCTCTCGGGGATCAAGATTAGATTTTCCGTGTGCTTGATCTGTGTGATCTTGTCCTCCCTGTGTATCTACCCGCTCAGCAGTCTGTTCATCCTTTTGAGATCCTGTTAATCTCAGACCTTCACTTTTTTCCTGTCTTTTCTTGATTTCCACTTCTTCGTTTCTCTTTCTCTCTTCCTCCTCCTTCCTTGCTGCTTCTTTTGCAGCTCACTTTCTTTCTTCTTCTTCATTCTTTAGCCAACTGTTTGCCTCTTGTTGTAATCTCACAGATCACATAAGGGTACCAATAATACATACTAAAACATATTTAATATAAAGCAGAGATAAGAGACAAGAACAGGTAAGATAAACATATTATATTATTCCAATGAGTTCATACAAGGCAGAGAACTGAACTAAGTTCTTGTTTGGCTCAATAGCCTAATATATACAATTTACAAACAGTTACAAAATAACTACCTGTCGGTTCGGTGAACCGACACGACTTTTAGTTAGCTGACCTAATCTTCTAGTTTAGTCGGCCGACCGACTTAGTCGGTTGATCGACTAAGTCGGCCCATCGACTTAGTCTGCTGATCGACTAAGTCGGTCTTCGTTCAAGTTGACTTATGTCGACTTGCCCCTTCTACATCTCCCCCACGAACAAAACGTTTCTTCGTCCCGAAGAAACAGGGGGGTACAAAACTTGATGTTTTGGTCGGACCTTCAAAATCGCTATTATGGTGGACTGTGCAAAAGGATGGTTGGTCGTTTCTGGATGCAGATCTCAAAAATGGCCAGAGCTGTGATGGCAAGGTGATGCTGAAAGTCTATCCAACTCTGTAAAGCTTTTTGTATGTCGATAGTTAATGTAGTTAAATTGGACAGTACAGACATCTTTTCCGAAGTGGGAACTTCTGCGATTTTTTCCATGTTGGGGCCCAAAGACTGGTTCTGCTCTTCTGCTGCGTCGATAAGTCATTTCATCTGTGGGCAGATGACATCGATTTTTTCTAAGTTGGGAAGAGCTTGCTGCACCCATTGATGGGCTTCTCGTTCCAGCCTTTGCAGTTTGTTTGTCTCTAGCACAATCTGTTCTTCTATCGTCTGCCTTAGTGCTGCTTCTGTCGTCTTTCTGTTCTCCAAAGCCTGAATGCCTTGACGAGTCTGTTGGGTTTGCTGATAGACCTGCCCATAGTGAGTAGGTCAGTATCTTAAGACTTCTTCGGTAACGACAGACTCCTCCATGTGGTCCTATAGCACTTTGTATGCCTCTGAGAAGGCAGTGTGCTGTGCCAGTAGCAGTCAGGCAGTCTCTTCCTTCCGCTCTTCCTTAGTCTCTTGGAGACGAGCCTGGACGGTCGATACCATGTTCTTGAAGAGCTGATAGGCTATTTCCAATGGTCGATTTGTGTCGACTTCAATAGGGCTTGGTATCACAGACTGAGCTAGAGCCCTACATTTGCCGAGAAACTCGACATGTTCTGCATTTTTGTCCGAGAGCTCTTTAGTTTTTTGTGCGGTCCTTGTCTTTGCTTCCTTTGCCATAGTCTTGAGGAGTTGGCCGACTTCTGTGTCGGTCAACGAGCTGGCGTCCTTTAAGCTGATCCAAAGGCTGGAAGGATGATGCTCTTTCTTCTTCTTTTGTTTTTCTGTTTCTTTTTCCGGGGTACCTGCAACAGTTGAAGGGTTGCCTGTAGTTTGCGGAATGAAAGTCGCTGGTTTGTCTGGCTGGGTGGTTGGTATGGTTTCTTCTGGTTGTGAGGATGTAGTTGGTTGGGATAG
>LPNX010760241.1:126125-168491 GCA_001517045.1 Pseudotsuga menziesii | reverse complement strand
GGGAACGGTCGGGGGTAATGGGTTTGTCGGAAGTGGGTTGTAAAATTACGTCGGACAGTGGATCTATTTCTGGCGGGTTAGTGGTGGGGAAGTCGTCCTGGGGTTCGAGGTCGATGTGTTCAATGGTAGATCGGACATGGCCGATCACGTCTCCTTCTTGGTCGGTTCGGGTGAAAGTCGACATGAGGTGTCCAAAAATCCTGCTGTCAGTATAGAGGGGAGCCTTGGTTTGAATTTTCTGAGCCAACTGAAACAGCTCAGGCAGCGTCTCGAAGAAAGCTTTGAGCTCACTGTCCTTATCGACTTTTTCTTTGACTGTCTCTGGTATTGCTTTTTGGTATAAGTCGAGGGGTCTGACTGACTGCTGTACCGGTGCTTTCTCCTCGACTATTGGTGTCGGTGATGGGGGTGGGGGGGTCGACACAAGATCGACGACGTCTTTAGGCGTCGTCGTTGTTTTGGCCTTCTTTGGTCGACCTTCCGGGGCTCTTGCTTCGAGAAACCGTTGAAACTGAGTTTCGACTGGTACTTTGTTTGCAGCGACATCTTCTACAATGTCGACGGCCGCAGCTACTAGCTCTTCTTCATCGTCGGACAACTCAACAATGATAAGCTTGCGCTTACCTTTGCCTTGTTGTACTTTTTGGGCTTTGAGTCTCTTTCTAGCGGCAGCAATCTCAGCGGCCAATTTCTTGATGATGCCTTTCGATAAAGCATATTCAGGGTTGTTAGGTTTGACGTCACCTGTCGGTACCTGAGTTGGGGAGCCATTTGTTGGGGCTGGAGGGGTTGGTTGCTGGTGTGGTTGTGGTTGTGGTTCTGTCGGCTGTGGTTCGACTCGTTTTTCGGTCAGAGGTTTGATGGTGATTTGTATCCGACCAGGGGGCTCGACTAGGGTGTCCTCTGACACGAATGTACTTATGTAGAGGTTGAGCTCATAGTCTTCCTCTTTCTCCTGGTCGGTGAGTGGCTCCTTGATTGAGAAGTCGACCTGCTTGGCTGCCTCGGGCACTGGTATTTTGGTCTTCGCCTGTCAGGATAGTTTCTGGAATATCTGGTGGACAGACGGATAGTAGTCGAGAGCATTGGCCTTAGGGTCCTCACCCTGCATATACCAGAACGACGTGTGGTCGAGCTCCAACTGTATATGGGAGTTCGCTGGTAGATTTCGTCAGATGTTTTGAGGCACCCTCCATCTAGTTGTACGAACTTTCAACTGCTGAAACCAGTTTTCCAAGAAGACTTTCCCCCGTCCTAGCTCATGCGGGGTTCCTTTTTGGGAGAAGGGTTTAAACCTGTTCATTTCAAACTTTGTCGGCTCCCGGAAGACTGAACTGCCTTCTGGACTGATGTGATACGTAACGATCCAGAGAATAAGGGAGGGGAGCTTGATGATTCTTCCCGTCTCTTGGCATCGTTCGCAGACGGTTTTAATCATGTCGGCGACATAATCTCTCCATCTGTAGATTCGACCGTCGGTGGCAATTGTGTCGACGACCTCCAGCATTTCCAGTTTGAGGTCGCTCCCCCGACCAGCCAAGGTAAGTGTGATTGCAATTATTTTAGCCATAATCTATGGCGTGCGAGTTGCAATCTGCCTTATCATCAATCCTTTTGAGTTTTTCCCGGACGATGATCTTGTAAGCTCTTGGACCAATCCTTCCTTGATTCCAATTGGTATAGGGTTTCCTTGGTTAGACAGACCAGTAATTTTGGAGATGACATCCCCGCTAATGTCGATCAGCTCGTCGAAGTAGAACCGATCATGGTGGTATCGACTGATAATGAATTTTACGGCCGCTTCTTTTGTGTCGCCAAAGCTTGCCATTAGGGGTGCGTTGGGATAGTTAAAGATGGTGCTCTTTCGGATTTTTTCAGCACCTTGGGTCATTCTCTTGTCGATGAAGGCCCATTCTTGGATCTCGGTCCAGAGTTTCTGCCATTGTCCCTCCTGCTTGATGTTTTTCAACCTGCGGACCAAGGGTGTGTCCTCAGCCTGTAGCTCTTTGGCTTTGGTCGATGCTCGGGTTAGCTTGGGGGCCATGGTGTCGGATTGGTCGACGTTGTTACAGGGTTCGTGTCTTTTGGTTGTCTGAAGACGGGGATGGTCTATGTGTAAGGGTTGTGGTGAATGAACCTTCGACGGTCCAGTATTTATAGGAAAGGGTGTGGTTGAGTGTGGGAATGGATGTAGTAATGACGGAATTGACATTCCTGCTACGCTACTCGAGTGTGTCTTAATGGTAAATTGGTGTCGGCTCTCGAGGCCATCAATGCATGATGGGACTTTCGAGGTCAGTGGTCGGTGTCGTTGCTGAGATTGGTCGGTCGGAGTGGTCGATGAGGATGGTCGGAGATGATGATGTCGGCGGTCGAATTAGTGAGTTCTTGTCATGGTGTGTTGTGTCGGATGTATTATTTTGTTGGAATTTTTAGCTTTTTATGGGTTTTGTTTGCCGGTTAAGGTCGTTATTTGATTTTTTTTTCCAGTTTCTGTAACGTTTGAGTTGGGCTCCATTAACGAGCTTCCGAAATACTAGGCCCTGTAATGTTTTTAGTCGGACTGAACCATTGGGGTGTATCTTGTCAACAACGTAAGGTCCCATCCATTCTATGTGGAGTTTCTTGGGTTTTCCTTTGACCCGACTATTATACAGTAAGGCAAGGTCATCGACCGACAAGTTTTTGTTTTTGATGTTGCAGTCGTGCCATGCTTTTTGTTGTTTCTTGTGGATTTCTTGGTGTTGTATAGCCATGAGTCTGTGTTCTTCTAGTTTGCTGAGTTGAAATTGTCGATCCTTTCGTGCATGTTCGACATCAACATGTAGTAGTTGTGCAATAATAGGTGTCTGCTATCGGAAATGTAGGGGGACGACTGCTTCTTGCCCGTAGACTAGTCGAAAGGGGGTTTGGTCGGTCGACCATTTATAGGCTGTCCTGTATGCCCATAAGACCACATGGATTTTCTCGTCCCAGTCGTCCTTGTCGGTACTGCATATTTTGGTTAACCCTTTTGTTAATGTTTTATTGAAAGCTTCAATTGCGCCATTCGACTGAGGGTGGTATGCTGTACTTCGTCGGTGGTCGATGTGGAATTGGTTGGTCAAGTGTTTGATAGTTTTGTTGATAAAGTGTGTCCCTTGGTTGCTGATCAATGTGAGTGGACATCTGGATCTAGTGATGATGTTCTCGTAGATGAACTTAGCGGCTACCTCGCTCGAACATGTATCGACAGGTTCAGCTTCTGCCCATTTAGTGACATATTCTACTGCAGTGATAATATATCGTGCACCTGATCTTTTGGCTGGGATAGGAAATGGTCCTATGAAGTCTATAGCCCAGATTTTGAATGTGAGACTAGGGTTTAAAGATATCAAGGGCATTTCTGTGCTCAGCAGGGGTCGACCAAGTCATTGACATCTGTCACATCGACTAACAAAGTTTTTGCAATCTCTGTGGAGTGTCGGCCACCATAAACCGGACTGTTGGATTTTTCTTGCAGTTGTATCCGCTTGAAAATGTCCTCCTGCAGGTCCGTAGTGTGCTTCGTGCATGATTTGGTCACGCTCGTGGTCGAGTACGCACCTTCGAAGAATGTCGTCTAACACTATTTTGTATAAAAATCCATTGATGAGGCTGTAGGGTGCAGCGTTCATAGCTAAGATTTGTTTTTTCTTGGTGTGCAGATCTTCTGGTGCTTGGCCAGTTTCTAAGAACTGAGCTATTTCTTCTAGCTCTTCGGGTACTGCTTCTATGCGGAATAAGTGTGCATTCGGTAAGTCATCGTCGACTCCGATCGGTTCCTCCCCTATGTCTATGCGAGATAGGTGGTCGGGCCCGACATTCAACTTTCTTGGTCGGACCACGACTTCAAACTCAAATTCTTGAAAAAGAAGTAGCCAACGACAGATTCTCCCATGATGAAGGGGTTTATTGACGAGGTATTTCAAGGCTTGATGGTCGGTATAAAATGTGAAGGGGTTGTCCAAGAGGTAATGTCGATACTTTTGGAGGGAAAAGACCATACCTAGGGCTTCTCTTTCAGTGGTCGAATAGTTCATTTCAGCCTTATTTAATTTTCGACTGCTGTAAACTATAGGGTAATCCATACCATCATCCACTGGTTGATTCAGGATGGCTCCGATTGCGATTCCTGATGCATCAATATGCACATGAAATTTGGTCGACCAGTTTGGGAATTTGAGTATGGGAGCTTCGACCAGTTTTTTTTTCAATTTGTCGAAGGAGATTTGGCATTCCTCTGTCCACTTAAACTCTTGATCTTCCTTTAGTAGTTCTTCTAGAGGATAGGTCATATCTGAATAGTGTCTTATGAATTTTCTATAATAGCCTGTATGGCCAAGTAATACCCGAACTTGTTTGGGGTTTATTGGTGGTTTCAAGTCGAGGATGATTTTAATCTTGGCAAAGTCGACCTTGATACCATCTTTACAGACAATATGTCCTAAGAGGATGCCTATGGGAGTCATAAAGATACATTTCTTAATATTCAAGGAGAGTTGAATCTGTCGACATCTCTCCAGCATAAGTCAGAGCCATGTGCAGTGATCCTTTAAGGTAGAGTATATTGTCCAATCATCGAAGTATACTGCCATGGTCTTATATATGTATTCTTGGAATGTCTTGACAACAATTCGAGAAAACACTGCCAGTGCATTCTTTAACCCAAAAGGCATAACTCTGTAAGCAAAGGAGCCAAATTCATAGACAAATGTGGTTTTCTTTTGATCTTCTTTGGCTATGGGTACTTGGTTATAGCCTGAGAATCCATCTGTAAATGAGTAGCATTCATGGCCTGCAACTTCGTTCAAGATTTCATCAGCATAAGGGGTGGGGAATGGGTCTGTCAGTGTGACTTTGTTGAGCTCCCTAAAGTCGACACAAATTCTTAACCTTGCTGGGTCATGTTTCTTGGGCTGTACGACCATTGGGCTTGCCCATTCTGACTGGTCGATGGGGTAAATGATCCTTGCTGCTAACATGTTGTCGATTTCCTTTTTAACTATCTCCTTGTACTTGTGAGCTAGTTTATAAGGTCTTTTCTTGACAAGTCAAACATCAGGTTTAGTATCAATTTTCATTTCTCCCATTTCTTGTACTAAGCCTTTTAAGTCTTTATAGTCCCTGGAAAAGACATCTTGGAATTATCTAAGTAAGTTTACTATTTCAGTGGTCTGTTGGTCGCTCCAGTAGTCACCAATCTTGGCTATTTTTGGTCGATCATCCTTTGAGATGTCGACCGCTTTAGTTTTCACTTTGGCATCTATCCACTCGGGTGCTTTAGCTTCATTGATCGGCTGACTTCCTTCTTTGAACTGTGAGAAGGTGGCAAGGAAGTCGGCTGTAGTCATTCTGTCAAGATCTGGTTTTTCGGTGGTCTCGACTTTCAGGATGGAGTGGATAGGTTTTGTCGTTTCAATAAGGTCGGGTTTCCATCTGTGTGTTCATTTTCTAGTTGTAGACGGGTCAACTGTGGTTTTAACTTAGTTTGTATATTGTTACAATCCTTGATGTGTCGATGGTCTAGGTAGGGCTGTTTTTCCGTCGGTTGGATAAACTGTTTGATTTGTTGTGCTGTTTCAGCCAATTTTTTCAGTTGAGGTGTGAAATTGAAGTCTTTAATAAAATTTTCCCTCAGTTCATGCCAGGAGAAGGTTTCACCTCTAGCTTCCTCCATCTTATACCATTTATTGGGTAAATCGGTTAGGGTTGACGGGAACAAATGTGGCCAAGCTCTCTCATCTTTATATCCAAGTCTTCTCCACTCCTTTTCACAAGTCTTGATATGCTCTTCTAGGTTTTCTTCTTGGGTAAAAGTAGGGATCTGGGCTTGCTGGGTTAACTTCTTTCCACCAAATCTCTCGACAAAGTAAGTCGATGCAGTGGTCCAAGTCTGTAGTTTTGACTGATGGGTATCCCACCATCTAGCTGCTTGACTTGTAAACGTTTCGACTAAGCTTTGGAGTCGGCCATGTTCTCCAATATTTTTAGATACTTGTTCGACGTGTATGACTGGGGATTCCCTCTCCTTATACCTAGGTAGTTGTGTAGTGTTTAAATTAGTTGGTTGTAAGGTAGGTCATTCCCTGGCTTGCTTTTCAAATATTTTGGGGATAATTGATACTATGAAGCACTGTCGGGTGGGTTTTTTTTGTACTTTTTGTATAGTCCAGCACCCTCTTGCTTGTGTTTCGTAATTTTTCATCTCCCAGTCGTATAGTTCAGCATCTGAGTTATAACCAATTGAGTCTTGGTTACCTAAGTTAAGCTCTCCATAGATGTTTGGTTCGGTATAGTCTGTATTGTTGTTAATCTGGTAAAGTTGTCTGACATCGTATTTCTCGTCAATCGGTTTGGTCCAAGGTTCACCTTGGGATGGATGAAGGGGTACAATGAATTTTTGACCATTTCCTTTTAGCTTGATGCGTTCCTTGTCTAATGATATGGATGCTTTCATTTGTCTTCCCCAAGGTCGACCGACTAGCGCTGGGAAGGAATTAGAAACTTCTTTTGGGTTGATAATTTCAAAATCAACCTTGGTCGAGATTCCTTTGATGGTCGTGTCGACATTTTTTCAAATCCCGATCAGTTCAATGAGGCCTTGGTTGGCGAGTTTTAGGTAAATGCCTGACTCGTAGAGTCGAGGTCTTCCCATCTTTTCCCATGTATCCCGGGTCATGATATTTACTTGGGACCCGAAGTCGAGCACTACTTGTCAGACATGGTAACCTTCGATTTCTAGGTCGACAAGTGGGTCGACGTCATTTAGGGAACCAATGTTGTAATCTCACAGATCAGATAAGGGTACCGATAATACATACTAAAACATATCTAATATAAAGCAGAGACAAGAGACAATAACAGGTAAGATAAACAGATTATATTATTCCAATGAGTTCATACAAGGCAGAGAACTGAACTGAGTTCTTGTTTGGCTCAACAGCCTAATATATACAATTTACAAACAGTTACAAAATAACTACCTGTCGGTTCGGTGAACTGACACGACTTTTAGTTAGCCGACCTAATCTTCTAGTTTAATCGGCCGACCGACTTAGTCAGCCCATCGACTTAGTCGGCTGATCGACTAAGTCGGTCTTCGTTCAAGTTGACTTATGTCAAATTGCCCCTTCTACACCTCCTGTGCTAGCCTTCTAGCATCTTCTTCTCTCTTTTTGGCGTCTTCTTCTTCTAATGTCTTTGTCTTTTCTGAAGTTTTACCCTTTCCACCCATAGTGGTTATTTTCTATTTAAACCTCTTTTTAAGGGAAATTATGTTCTTTGCACTTCTGAATGTTTTTCTCGTCCTTGTCCCAAAAGTTGGTATATTCAAAATGAATTCTTTCCTCCTTGTAGTGATCTGCTACTTTATTTCGGGAGTCATTTCTATGAAAATTCATTTCACCAAAACGGAAATGCTCCAGCTCTTGAACAAATTCTGCAGTCTGTTTACCTTTGAAAACTTATAACTTCCAAGCTAGAAAGGTATTGCAGGATATGCTACCTTCTTATGTTCGAAAAGAACATTTCCTACACCATCAATATATACATGCCTAACTGCCTCTTTGTGTAGTACATAGTCAGTGGCATACTTAGGGAGTAGAGAAGGTGCTCTGGAACCACCATACATTCTTATATACAATCCTTCCTCGGTCAAAAAATAGTCTCTGTATTCCTCGATGACTTTGAATGCTTCTTCGGACATGCAGTTGCATTCAGTCAAGAAAATTAGTGTATACAAAGGCATGATGAAGTGTTCACAGATTTCTCTATAATAGCGATAATATTTATGGGCCCATAACAATCTATATGCTGTGTACACTGGGGTCCTGTCCCTCTCCCAATAACATCTCAAGGCTGGAAAAGACTGAGTACGCAGTATACAGTCAATCAGGATGGAGCTCATGTAGAACTTTGATTTCTTCTCTGACACCCCTCCCAAGGCTGTAGATATGCATGCTGAGAGGCTATTTGACACTATGTTTGACCAATTAAAAATGGTTCCTTGATTAGCCACATAGAAGATAATTGGTATCCATCCTATCTTGAAGCTTTCCCCATGAGCTCTACCAAAAATCCTATTTAGCATTAGTGCAATGAATCTATAGGGAGTCTGGAGAGTAGAGGTATCATACTCTCCGTAAGGCCTGGTTCAAAAGTTTTTCCCTGGTATCATCATTATTTTAACTGTTTCTACCAGATCCATAGTTGTCTCTTTCAACCAGCTTTCTGTTAAGTAAATCTAGGAAGAAGGCAGATGATATGCCATAGAGACATATGCAGGGCTATATGCAGCGTAGCCTTGCTTAGTAGTATTTTCAGGAATCATTGTAGTTACATCTGCCTTAGGCATAATCCAGCCTGTTACCTCTAAACAAGGGAACAACTCAGGTCTTGTGGCTACTTTCATGAGAGCTGATTTCTCATGTTTGCATAAATGGTTAGCTCTTCGAATCCTGCATCAGGTACGTTCTAATTGGCAATCATCCTATATATCTCTCCCCATTTGTAGTCCGGTTCAACCTGGGTGGAAGCTTTGGTATCTTCATATATATATATTCGTCCTTGGTGATGATCTCAACCTTAGGTTCTCCTTCAACCACATGAGCCTTTTTCTTTTGTCTTTTTGACATATTTTCTTTGCAACAATCACCCTGTCACAAACATAGCATGTTCTTAGACCCATTGATCTTTTAGCAAGCAAGAAACAAAAAACTGTATCAATTTGTTTACCTCTTCCATATGCATTCTGAAAAATGAACTACACACAGTATTCAATGCATGAAAAAGAAAAATGACAACGCAAAAAGAAAAATCCTGCAGGTTGTGTCTTAAAACCGCCTAAGTCCATTGTCTATAAAAATTCACAACCCCGAGAGAAAAACAATTCTCTTTTTTAACACGGGTCGCATTTGAACTAATCTGATATCCCATAAAAGTATGAATCACACCATTCCTACTGCTAGTATTCAACAACAAACTTCAAAGCATTTGACCCTATTCCCGTTTGAAAAACCCTAAACGACCAAAAACGGAAAACCTCCATAGTCCCAAGGAAAAGGTAAGTGCAAGCAAGAGTTTAACACCCCCTAGATTGCTATGGACAACCAAAAGAATGGATGGTTGCAGACAACGAAATGGTTGTCTGCACCGTGCCCTAATCTTTCGCACTGGAGCAAAAGCATTCATAACGGCCCAATCAATCACACAACCTCAAAAATCTCCCGCTAAAGAAAATTGCAAATAACTAGCTCTTCAAATAAAACCTCATGCATACCACGAAGAAAAACACTCTTTAAGTGGACAAACCCAACCCATAGACCACCTAATCGGGAAAAATCACGGTTCCAAATCGACCAATAAAAACAAAAAAAAACAAGGCCGTGGTTCACCAACCTGGCAAACTGCAGTGTAGTCGATGGACTGACAAAATATCCACGATAGAAATGCTAGCGAATCGAGTTCGGACACATGGGAGCATGAATCACTACAAACGATAAGGACTGGAGCAACGACGAGTTCAAATACGGATAAAAAATAAAATAATGCTGCCCTTGTTTTATATATAAGCTTCGACAGAAAAAGTCGATGGGAAAAACCCTATCGGCAATTAAGCTCATCGATGACCAACCCCTCTAATCATCGGAAAGATAGTTCGAGTGACAGCCGCAATGGTGGGCGCAAAACCAACTACGGACCTGCGAGACTATTAAGTCTGTCGACATCGGCACCACTAGGCACTAAGTCAATCGGGAGAGAAAACTGGATGGTAGCCGCAACAGCGGGTGTAGAAACAACTATGGGTCCGTAAGACTTTAAGTCTGTCGGCATCGGAAGCTCTAAGCGCTAAGTGTCAGAACTTCAAAACCTAAACATATTCCATAGTGTCGGCAACGCCAAGCACTATCATCACGATGATTATTCATCCTAATGCGTATCGGAGATCGAAACACTTAACCTCTAAAGCATCGGCGAGGAAAATCTAACTCTCGGAACTTCAAACCCAAACATCTCCGTAGTGTCGGCGATGTAAAATGTATTATCATGACTTCATTATTTTAAAAGGGTATCGGAACTCGGAACATCTAAGTTCTAAGGAATTGGCGAGGGAAACAACTATCTTTTGGAACATTCATCATCTGCCTCCCGAAACGTCGGCAACGTAGAGGACTAGTACTCTGGTTCAATGTCGTAGACCATTCCAATAGCGATAAAAAGTCATTGGAATTCAAAACGTTAGGCTTGAAAAAAAAAACAAAAGGAAGACAAAAGCATCTGCAGTTTCGATGTATCGGCGAGGAAGACAATAGTACTTCCGGTAGGGTAAACCGTTCAACCTCCGCAACGTCGGAAAGACAGTTGACTATGCTTTCGATATTGGAAGGATAGCCAACTAATATTCCAAAAAAAAATCAAGTTTTGAGCTAAAATATTAACTTCCAGGACAGATTTAGGGAAACCAAAAATGACTAAGCTAGATCTAATAGAAGCAAATCAAAAGGAGGGCCCTAAAATTTAAAATTTTGGGGGAAAGGTTGCAGCTGCAACACTTTGATATTAGCAGTATTTAATTCCTCCTCTGTTAACCCATTGAATAAATCTATAACATTCTTAGCATAATCAATGGGTTTTTTATTCAATATTTCCCTCATTGCTGTCACGCTCTATTGAGCTGATTGAATCACTACCTCTTTATCCAATATGTAATCTAAGTAAGGCCTTAATTTGCTTGCTTCTGATATGAGGGAATCCCATATTATATGTTTTACTCCTTGTACTGATGACTTGCTTGTGACCTGTTTCATCAATTTATCATTTTTATTCTGTAATTACTGGCACTTTGCTTCCAGGGATTTTCTTTATTGTTCTCTTTTTAGAGCCAAACTCTCCATATTTTTTTCTTCTTCTGATTCTTCAATCCAACCAAATCCAATTCTTTCAGACTAACTTGTGACATATCATGAACAATGGTTTGTTCACCAAATTCAGTAGAAGGAGGAATGATTATACTTTCAAGTTTTTTCTCTGTCTCTTGCTTCTCCTCTTTCTCTTGGAGCTTCTTTCCTAATTCATCAGACTTAGATTTGAGATTCTTCTCACTCTCAAATACAAGAGACATATCTCTTTCCCATTTCCTTTCTTTTTATGTAAACTTCAATAGTTTGGCCTTACAATCTGTTAGCTCACCATTCAAGTCTTATTTTTCCTTCTCAAGCTCTATCAGCTCAGAAGCTTGTATTAGCTGAGTAGATGGGATCTTTGGCATATTCTTTAGTAATTGAATGGTATTCTCTTTTTCGTTCAATAATTTTTGTGTGGCAGACCCTTTCAACTGCTTGGATGTCAACAACAAACAAATCTGTCTGTAGCTTCTTGATCTGTGCTTGGTGTGCCCCGTTTTCCACCTTCTCCTCTCTAAGATGATTTTCAATCTTTCTCTTACTAGACTGTAGTCTAGAGAATTTTAATGTAGCTTTCAACAAGTCAGTATAAATAATGTCTCCAGTTTGCTTATGCAATTGAATCATATCACGAATGGAGATGTTCTCCAGGCTCATTTTCATTTCAACAACCTTATTCTTTGTTGCTATAGCCATATTCAAAGCGTTTTGAGAATGGTCCCTAATAGTGACCAGGGACACATCCTTGCTAGAGATTTTTCTAACCTTTGCATACAATTTCAAAGCTTCTTCAGAAGCTACATTCTTATCATCCTTGTATTTCTCAAATAATTCTAATATGGTTTTGAACTGTGAGGTAGAATCAATTGGTGTCTCAGCAAATTGTTACGGAGAGAAATTCCTATGGCTTGGGGTACCACAACAGACAGCTAGACTCCAGAAATCAATCTTTCCCAACATGCAATAGAAATAAAACAATCTAACACTAAAGGATCGAACCTCGTACCTTATTCCGGACGGTTGTAGTAGATCCCCGTTGAGCTTTCCAATCTTCAGCTTGAATTGTTATAGCACGTCCTCAACAACAAGTAAACAATACAAGCATACTATATTTCATGGTGTTAGATCTATTCTAGCATATATCATCAATAATGTAAAAGCATTTGACATATTCCAATGGAAGCAATATACATTCAAATACACATTACTGGACAGGAAAAGATATTTCTATTAATAAGAATCAGAGATTACAAGTGACAACTTCTGACGGCACGTCTGCGAATCGGAGAAACTGAATCCCCCACTTGGGCCTCCACCACCTCAATCCTCCATCACTTCGATAGCAAGCTTACTAATGAAAGGCAAGCTTGGGAAGAACACAACAGTGCTCCAAGGGACAAAGGGATGCAAACTCAAGCATAAATCTTGGCAACAATGGACTATAGTTTTGTTACTCTCAAAGTTCTCTTCTATGTTTCTCCCCCTCTTTAATGTACCAAGGGGTTCCTTTTATAGCTCTTCAAAGGGATACTGAAGGGTCGAATCCGTGCGATCTCAAGGCATATGGAAGGCCAGGAGTCATATGAGTCGGATCCAAGTCAAGGAACAGTCCAAAAGGATTTGGATTTATGTACACATCCCGATGTACGCGACTATAGGGGAAATATCCGCGTATGTACGCGGATATCGAGGGAAAAGCCGCGTATATCAATATTCTAATGTTTTTAGGGATGATCAAGGTAACATCAAAAGATATAAAGTGGTCCAAAGGGGCTAATGAGTTTGCAGCGGGACAAGGGAAGGCCATACAATGTGTGATTCACCTAGTGTGGTGAAATCCGCTATAACACAAATGCATATTCTTTGACCTCAAAAGCAGGTCCTTTCACTTTCATAAGTTTGTTTCTTTTTCTTACCCTTATCCTCTGATACTTGGACAAGTTATCCTGCTTCTTCATTTTTTTGTTTCTTTGGTGTTCTTGCTGTGTCTTCCTCCTCTATGTCCATGGCATCAGAGAAGTTTGTTTTGTTGGTTCTTTCAAAGCAGCTGCCATATTGGTGTAATATTCTCTGCTACTGGAACCATGCTTGAAACAACAAGATGTAGTGAGCTAACTTCCTTTATTGAGGAAGTAGAATATTTTTGCATATTAACATCCCCCCCGCGTCTCATGGGGGTGGTCCAACCAGTTTGTAGTCTCAGGTAGACCTGCAACTTCAAAGTGTTCAAAGGGATTATTTTTATTAACCCGCCTTCTGATAGAAATAATATGATGGGGATCATAATTTATAAAAGCTTCAGTTGGAAACCCCATTTCTCTTAGCAAGATTTCAATCATTGGAAGGACATATTTGTTCTTCATGATAAATGAGCCTACAACCCATGGGAACTTGATCTTTGAAGACTTATTAAAATTTAAAAAATGCTTGTTCTCCACTATAATTTTTGTCTGATCAGTTCCAAAGAAAATACTATGAGAATAAAAAATGCAAGTAGCATATAGGGTTGATGAAAAAATCCATATAACCTTATTACTGTATCTTGTTCAAAAAAGAAACTAGTCTCCAATTCTCTTCTCATGAGAGAATTGTAAAATCTCTTTCATTTGTGGCAAAACTCTAGGTAATTTGTTCTGAAAGAAAGCAATGTAAACCTATGACATAAGGAAATTCATGAACTTGTTGTAATCCCTGTTCATTTCCCATGTGAGTACCATTTTAGAGAGCTGTAGGTTTTCTTCATTGAACGACATATGGCATCTTCAACAGATAAGAGTAAAATATGAAACTTATTGTTTTGTGGAAATCCACTAGCTGAGAATGAATATTCTCAGCTAAGAATTCATCAAATTTAAGGCAAGAAGACTGAACTGACTCACTAGATTCTTCTAAATCGACCTTATCAGTACTAAGGACAAACAAAAAGCTTATTAGGGGTTCAGTAACATATTTGTCTGTATCCAACCTATTACCTCTGAACAAGGGAACAACTCAGGTCTTGTGGCTACTTTCATGAGAGCTGATTTCTCATTCTTTGCATAAATGGTTAGCTCTTCGAATCCTGCATCAGGTACGTTCTGATTGGCAATCATCCTGTATATCTCTCCCCATTTGTAGTTCGGTTCAACATGGGTGGAAGCTTTGGTATCTTCATATATATATTCGACCTTGGTGATGATCTCAACCTCAGGTTCTCCTTCAACCACATGAGCCTTTTTCTTTTGTCTTTTTGACATATTTTCTTTGCAACAATCACCCTGTCACAAACATAGCATGTTCTTAGACCCATTGAGCTTTTAGCAAGTGTTTTAACAATAAACAAAAAAATGTATCAATTTTTTTACCTCTTCCATATGCATTCTGAAAAATGAACTACACACAGTATTCAATTTATGAAAAAGAAAAATGACAAGGCAAAAAGAAAAATCCTGCAGGTTGTGTCTTAAAACCGCCTAAGTCCATTGTTTGTAAAAATTCACAACCCTGAGAGAAAAAAAATTCTCTATCTTAACACGGGCCGCATTTGAACTAATTCGATATCCCATAAAAGTATGAATCACACCATTCCTACTGCTAGTCTTCAACAACAAACTTCAAAGCATTAGACCCTATTCCCGTCAAAAAAACCTTAAACGACCAAAAACGGAAAACCTCCGTAGTCCCAAGGAAAAGGTAAGTGCAAGCAAAAGTTTAACACCCCCTAGATGGCTATGGACAACCAAAAGAATGGATGGTTGCAGACAGTGAAACAGTTTTCTGCACCGTGCCCTAATCTTTCGCACTGGAGCAAAAGCATTCATAACGGCCCAATCAATCACGTAGCCTCAAAAATCTCCCGCTAAAGAAAATTGCAAACAACTAGCTCTTCAAATAAAACCTCATGCATACCGCAAAGACAAACACTCTTTAAGTGGACAAACCCAACCCATAGACCACCTAATTGGGAAAAATCATGGTTCCAAATCGACCAATAAAAAAAAAAACAAGGCCGTGGTTCACCTACCTGGAAAACTGTAGTGTAGTCGATGGACTGGCAAAATCTCCACGGTAGAAATGCTAGCGAATCGAGTTTGGACAGTTGGGCGCATGAATCACTACAAACGACAAGGACTGGAGCAACGACGAGTTCAAATACGGATAAAAAATAAAATAATGCTGCCCTTGTTTTATATATAAGCCTCGACAGAAAAAGTCGGTGGGAAAAACCCTATCGGCAATTAAGCTCATCGATGACCAGCCCCTCTAATCATCGGGAAGATAGTTCGAGTGACAGCCGCAATGGCGGGTGCAAAACCAATTACGGACCTGCGAGATTATTAAGTCTGTCGACATCGGCACCACTAGGCACTAAGTCAATCGGGAGAGAAAACTGGATGGTAGCCACAACAGCGGGTGTAGAAACAACTATGGGTCCGCGAGACTTTAAGTTTGTCGGCATCGGAAGCTCTAAGCGCTAAGTGTCAGAACTTCAAAACCTAAACATCTTCCACAGTGTCGGCAATGCCAAGCACTATCATCATGATGATTATTCATCCGAATGAGTATTGGATATCAGAACACTTAACCTCTAAAGCATCGGCGAGGAAAATCTAACTCTCGGAACTTCAAACCCAAACATCTCCGTCGTGTCAACGATGTAAAATGTATTATCGTGACTTCATTCTTTTAAAAGGGTATCGGAACTTGAAACATCTAAGTTCTAAGAAATTGGCGAGGGAAACAACTATCTTTCGGAACATTCATCATCTGCCTCTCGAAACGTCGGCAACGTAGAGGACTAGTACTCTAGTTCAATGTCGTAGACCATTCCGATAGCGATAAAAAGTCATCGACAATCAAAACGTTAGGCTTGAAAAATAAAACAAAAGGAAGACAAAAGCATCTGCGGTTCTGACGTATCGGCGAGGAAGACAACAGTACTTCTGGTAGGGTAAACCGTTCAACCTTCGCAATGTCAGAAAGACAGTTGACTATGCTTCCAATATCGGAAGGATAGCCAACTAATCTTCCGAAAAAAGATCAAGTTTTGAGCAAAAATCTTAACTTCCAGGACATATTTAGGGAAACCAAAAAATCCTAGGCTAGATCTAATAGAAACAAATCAAAAGGAGGGCCCTAAAATTTAAAATTTTGGGGAAAAGGTTGCAGCTACAACACTTTGATATTAGCAGTATTTAATTCTTCCTTTGTTAACCCATTTAATAAATCTATAGCATTCTTAGCATAATCAATGGGTTTTTTATTCAATATTTCCCTCACTGCTGTCATGCTCTATTGAGCTGATTGAATCACTACCTCTTTATCCAATATGTAATCTAAGTAAGGCCTTAACTTGCTTGCTTCTGATATGAGGGAATCCCATATTATATATTTTTCTCCTTGTATTGATGACTTCCTAGTGACCTGTTTCATCAATTTATCATTTTTATTCTGTAATTCCTGGCACTTTGCTTCCCAGGATTTTCTTTATTGTTCTCTTTTTAGAGCCAAACTCTCCATATTTTTTTTCTTCTGATTCTTCAATCCAACCAGCTCCAATTCTTTCAGACTAACTTGTGACATATCATGAACAATGGTTTGTTCACCAAATTTAGTAGAAGGAGGAATGATTATACTTTCAAGTTTTTTTTTCTGTCTCTTGCTTCTCCTCTTTCTCTTGGAGCTTCTTTCCTAATTCATCAGACTTAGATTTGAGAGTCTTCTCACTCTCAAATAAAAGAGACATATCTCTTTCCCATTTCCTTTCTTTTTCTGTAAAATTCAATAGTTTGGCCTTACAATCTGTTAGCTCACCATTCGAGTCTTATTTTTCCTTCTTAAGCTCTGTCAGCTCAAAAGCTTGTATCAACTGAGTAGATGGGATCTTCAGCATATTCTTTAGTAATTGAATGGTATTCGCTTTTTCATTCAATAATTTTTGTGTGGCAGACCCTTTCAACTGCTTGGATTCAACAACAAACAAATCTGTCTGTAGCTTCTTGATCTGTGCTTGGTGTGCCCCGTTTTCCACCTTCTCCTCTCTAAGATGATTTTCAATCTTGCTCTTACTAGATTGTAGTCTAGAGACTTTTAATGTAGCTTTCAACAAGTCAGTATAAATAATGTGCCCAGTTTGCTTATGCAATTCAATCATATCACGAATGGAGATGTTCTCCAGGCTCATTTTCATTTCAACAACCTTATTCTTTGTTGCTATAGCCATATTCAAAGTGTTTTGAGAATGGTCCCTAATAGTGACCAGGGACACATCCTTGCTAGAGATTTTTCTAACCTTTGCATACAATTTCAAAGCTTCTTCAGAAGCTACATCCTTATCATCCTTGTATTTGTCAAATAATTCTAATATGGTTTTGAACTGTAAGGTAGAATCAGTTGGTGTCTCAGCAAATGCATATTCTTTGACCTTAAAAGCAGGTCCTTTCAATTTCATAAGTTTGTTTCTTTTTCTTACCCTTATCCTCTGATACTTGGACAAGTTATCCTACTTCTTCATTTTTCTGTTTCTTTGGTGTTCTTGCTGTGTCTTCCTCCTCTATGTCCATGGCATCAGAGAAGTCTGTTTTGTTGGTTCTTTCAAAGCAGCTGCCATATTGGTGTAATATTCTCTGTTGCTGGAACCATGCTTGAAACAACAAGATGTAGTGAGCTAACTTCCTTTATTGAGGAAGTAGAATATTTTTGCATATTAACATCCCCCTGAGTCTCATGGGGGTAGTAGTCCAACCAGTTTGCAGTCTTAGGTAGACCTGCAACTTCAAAGTATTCAAAGGGATTATTTTTATTAACCCGCCTTATGATAGAAATAATATGACGGGGATCATAATTTATAAAAGCTTCAGTTGGAAACCCCATTTCTCTTAGCAATATTTCAATCATTGGAAGGGCATATTTGTTCTTCATGATAAATGGGCCTACAACCCATGGGAACTTGATCTCTAAAGACTTATTAAAATTGAAAAAATGCTGGTTCTCCAATATTAATTTTTGTCTGATAAGTTCCAAAGCAAATACTATGAGAGTAAAAAATGCAGGTAGCATATAGGGTTGATGAAAAAATCCATATAACCTTATTACTGTACCTTGTTCAAAAAAGAAACTAGTCTCCAATTCTCTTCTCATGAGAGAATTGTAAAATCTCTTTCATTTGTGGCAAAACTCTAGGTAATTTGTTCTGAAAGAAAGCAATGTAAACCTATGACATAAGGAAATTCATGAACTTGCTGTAATCTTTGTTCATTTCCTATGTGAGTACCATTTTAGGGAGCTGTAGGTTTTCTTCATTGAACGACAGATGGCATCTTCAACAGATAAGACTAAAATATGAAACTTATTGTTTTGTGGAAATCCACTAGCTGAGAATGAATATTCTTAGCTAAGAATTCATCAAATTTAAGGCAAGAAGACTGAACTGACTCACTAGATTCTTCTAAATCGACCTGACCAGTACTAAGGACAAACAAAAAGCTTATTAGGGGTTCAGTAACATATTTGTCTGTATCCAGCGCTAAAGGTTAACTCATCAGGGTTATGACACACTGGGTTTCTTCATTAAAAAGGTTAGCATCAACAGGGAATGGATGGTTCTATAATTGGATATCAGGTTTATAGCAAATCTTGAAGAAATCCTGCTTCTGTTCAATAATTGACTCTCTAAAGTATTGGATTATGGATTCTTCGTTATACTCTCTGGACGTTTGGATAAACTCAACAGGAACTGAGAGTGTATTTCTAATAACGAGAGGACTAACAGGACATAGGATTTTTGACTTGGTTGTATCCATAATTACCCTCTTAGAGGAGGAGTAATTAGTGGCACACCAGTGGACAAATTCAGGACAACTTGGGGTTTGGTTTGTAGAGAAATAATGAAAGTATGACCTGTAAACACTGTGAATATCTGTCCCTTGGTCCTTAAAGAAGTTTTAATTTTTTTT
The DNA here is from genome assembly GCA_001517045.1 of Pseudotsuga menziesii. Taxonomy (NCBI): domain Eukaryota; kingdom Viridiplantae; phylum Streptophyta; class Pinopsida; order Pinales; family Pinaceae; genus Pseudotsuga; species Pseudotsuga menziesii. The sequence continues at coordinate 149,635 of LPNX010760241.1, read as the reverse complement.
TAACAGCTTCTATAGGTCCATTTAGCAGTATTGTATCAAAGATCTCCGAGTCCTTATCTTCAAACAACTCTTCAATCTTCTGGTATTCCAGGCTCAAGGCCTCTACTTCTCCTACTCCAACCATTTAAATACTTTCTCAATGAGGAAAAGAAGCCTACTTGGTTTGTTGACAAGTGGTCCAAATATTTTATTTGAGCTGGCCCCTTCTGCACAGTCCTGAGCTTTCACTTTGCAATGCACAGAATAAGCAAATGAACTAATTCCACATGCATGCACTTTTATATTATTTTTCTCTTCATATCATTCTTGCATATTTCCCAGTGGAAATAGCTCCTATCCGTCCATCTTGTATCCTCCATCTTGTATCGTCCATCTTGTGTCATTGATCTTTCTCCCTGTTTAAACCCCCTGTCTTCATTCTTTGATATGTTTCCTCCCTTATTCTTCATGCAAATATCAGGTGTGAATTTAACAATAACCCCAGATCTATCCTCCAATTAATATTGTCCATTATTTATTTGCACCTTTTACTCACCTCTTTCGCCCAGCTTTGATCTCCTTAAGAATCCCGCAATTTCCCTTTCCGGGACAATTATCCTCCTTTGATCTGAATGCACTTCAATCTATGTCATTGAATTCCACCTTATCTACCCAATTCTGCTAATTTTCCCTTTAACTCTGAGTGTGCATGTTTAACTAGAGGAATGATCTCAAGCCGTATATCTATCTCAAATCAAATATGTGCCCTTTATTACCCATTCCTTTTAATTTCATTCCACAATCTCAACAAATTTATTCTTCCTAGCACCTTTCACCAACATAATATGTATCGACCTTTGATCTTGATCATACTGTCATCTGGATCGTTGATTAGAACGACCCCTACCATATTTCGCATATTTCTAATATTTTACTCTGACATGCACTTTTCATCAGCGGTATTTAACCGTAGATCTAGATCAGGGTTTGATCTGAGCCGTCGAAGCCTGAAGCTTCTACCCAATTCCGCTAATCTCCAACATAAGTTATCCTGTGCTTGTTCCCTCAGCGAAATCCTTTAGAACTGTAGATCAAAAACCCACATTAATATTTGTTGTTCAACATTGTTGGGCCTACCAAATTCCAAAGATTTGAAAAGTTTATTTGCCAACGCATGTTGTATCAGCGGAATTGATACCCAGCATAGATCTATTTCCCCTCCAGATCTCCACCGTCGAAATGTGCGGGCTCTAAGCAATTCTACTGATTTAAAACTTAATTTCCTCGTGCAAGTTCTAGAAGCGGAATCCATCTCTGTCGTAGATCTCCTTCATCTTCTGATCGTCACCGTTGAAAAATGAGGGTCCTACAGAGTTCCACGGATTCAAGAATTTTGTTTCTCCTTGCATGTTCCATCAACAAAACTTCTAATAACCGTAGATCTGTTTCCACCTATGGATCCAACGACTGATTTCATTTGCAGATTAACACCATCCTGGAAGGGATGAAGAATTTTAAAAGCATGCATCTTACCTTAGCGGAATTACTTGTGGGAGTCGATCTTTCCCACTACAAATCTATGCCATCGATTTTTTTTTGCCATGACATAACTCTTGAGGCATATTTTCATATTTAACTTTTTTGCAACGTCTGGCCTTAGGATTTTTCAATGTTTTTCATTTCAAACCAAAGAATAGACCCTTCAAAACCTTCAGAACCTACTTTGCACTCCTCTAGGTCATATAATATAAAAATTTTAGACCTTACCCATCATTTTCACTGGCCTAACCCCTTTCGACCTCTTAGCCCAAAAATGGTGCTAGCACCTCCATTAAGATATCTGGAGTTAGGAGAGGCCTTCTAAGAAAATCGTCTCCTCTCCAACTATTGATACATAATATATTTAGTGGATATTTTGCTACCTGTTGAAATGCATTATGCTGAAAAATGGGGATAGAATAGTCACCCTGTATCTTTTTTCGTGAAGAAATTGTCCAAGAAACATGGTTGAAGCCACTCTATTTTGAAGCTCTAAGCTATCTAAATTCAGAGGCCACTCCTTTTTTGAAGACTTGATTAATGAATACTCTGGAGTGTATCTACATGTCTTGAATTATTATGAAGTTTATCTCCTACAATATTTTTTGTGATGAAATTTCTCTAGGAAACTTGGTTGAAGTCGCAGTATTTTGAAGGTTGGAACATAATAGATACTAAACCCTTTCTTTTTCTGAAGATCTAATTATTGATCATTGTCTATTTTTGTGAAGGAATCTATCAAGGAAACTTGGTTGAAATTGCACTTTTTTGAAGGTTGGAACAAGATAAATACTAAAGCCATTCTTTTGAAGATCTAATTACTGATTGTTGGGCATTTTTTTTCGTGAGAAAAAAAAATTAAAACCATATTGTATTTTCATATGTATAATTTATGATTAGATTAATGAATACTATGTTCATGTCTATTAGGTGAAATGGAATTTATAATAGTCAATTTAAATCCACATTATTGTTATCATATCATGGCCAATCTAAGGTAGAAGTTAAAATAACTAAGCCAACACACAATCCTGAAATAAATTAAAAGGATTTGTAAATGAAATTTTACCTTGCATCCCAATACTACATTTTCCTAATATTGATTTGACTATAACAAAATACTCTAATGGCATTCATCCATATTATCCCAAACTTTTTTGTATTTATGTAGCTGTTGCTCTCATAGATATGAATGTCATATTTGTGAGCCTAGAGGATGAAATAAAAATGTTAAACAAAATGCCAAGAAGAGACATGGTTTTGGTGAATGCAATGATTTGTATGTATGCAAATTGCAGAAAATTGGAGGCTGCTCGTCATTTGTTTGACAAAATGCCTCAAATAACTATGATCTCATGGACTGCTATGATTTCCTCAAAGAACTCTGATCTCAAAGAATTGCCGATGGAAAAATGTGGGAAACTACATTAGATTTCAATTGCTTTAGTTGTAAAGAAAAGGATGCAATTTTGTAATAAATCCATTTCAAATGGCATGTTCAAATAACTCACTATTATTGGCTTATGTGTAGTCAAATAGATGTTGATAATATGATTTTCTTTATATCCAACATATTATGCTCCATTTGACATTATTATTGTCAACATAACCTAGAGTTAATGATTTCAAGAAATAAGATGATGATTTCAAGAAATAAGATGATGATAAAAGATACAAAGCTAAGTCTTCATGATGCAATTTGTTTAGCTTAGAATTTGATTCATTATAATTCGATTTTATATAGTGGTGGATTGACATAAATTTCTTGTTCAATTTCTCTTGAAGATGTTTCTCACAAGATTCTTGGAGTGGAGCAGGTAGGAATTTGTGTGTAATTTTTCTTTGTTGATACCAAGAATCAAACATGGAGTTTTTTTGGTTTATTCTAACATATTTTTTTAAATTTCTGATTTGTTGGTTTTAAGTTTGATCCAATCTAATATGATCTATAGAAATTTCTTGTTCAATTGCTGTTAAAGCTGATGATAACCAGATTCTTAAAGTGGAGCAAGTAAGAATTTGTATGTAATTATAGTATGTTAAGGACATCTTCAAAATATGAATGAATTAAAACTTTAGTTCGAGATTTGATACAATTTGTTTTCTTATTTCTCATCCATGTGTTTGTTGTAAGGTTCGTTCCATGCATTTCACCCCATGCTTACATACTTCTCATAATCAAACTCTTCAAACTTATTCGGAACTATTTCACGTAAGTGTGTCCCTTTTTAACAACGTCGATGCTTTATAGTGTTTTCTAAATATCGATATATTCATCGAACTTCTTTTACCTTTGTTACAATTTGACTAAAATACTTTACCTTTGTTACTTGCATCGGATAGGGTGCATTCTTAAGTGCAAAAAAATTGTCACAGTGACAAGGTAACCACTATCATTACCATGATCATGATCATTGCATTTGTCATCTTTCCAATAGTTTTTGACGACGTGCAAAAGTAGAAAAATATATTTATCTTCTGCAACTTTGTTTTAAGTTTGTTTTCATCATTCAAATAGTTTTTGAAATTTTTGTTTTATCATTTTAATTGAAATGGTTAAAAAAATAAAAAATAAAGACTGGATTTGTTTAAAAATCTTTAATTGTAATTAGAAAGAATCAAATTGTTTAAAAATCTACAATTTTAACTATGTATAGGAAAAAAAATTGTCTTATTATTTTAATAATTTTTTAGTCATATTAGCTAAATGCATTCCACAATTCATTAGGTGCATTCTAGATAAAATGTAATAATTTTTTCTAATATTAATTAGTTGTTATAAAGGTTATAATCAAGAAGCTAAATGCATTCCACATTTCATTAGGTGCATTCTAGATCAAATATAATAAACATAATTAATATTAATTAATGGGTATAAAGGTTATTGTGAGCAATGGAGGAGTTGCATCTTCTTATTATTATTGTATAAATTGTTGACCCATATTTCTTGTAAACTAAATTGAATTAATGAAATATATTATTATTTATTTTTTATCCTCCAATTGGTATTGGTATGAGAGCTTGTTATACATGTTATTCTAGTTTCCTTAACTCCTTCCCTTACTCTTTTATGGGCGCACCAATTGCCTTAATGCCTTCCCTTACTCAATCCTCAATATTAACTTATCTTATGCTATTTAATAATCATTCATTATCATTATTGCTAAATCAAATCCACTGTATCAACCTCTTGCCACTTAATTGTTACTTTTTTCATATAAAGAAAGAGGTTTGATACATACTAGGTAATGGTTATTTTCAGAATGAAAACTACAAATTCGAAAGGCACCAACTTCTTTCAATCTATAGGTCGAAGGCACAAAATATATCATTGCAATTATTTTGTTCTTATTTTACGTTAGCACTATAAGTGCCACCAGTTATACATACATGATGTTAGGAAAATACAATTTTAAGGGCGAATGAATTTGATGATTGAATTGCATGCATGTGGATGATAAAGTTTTTCTTGTTTTTTTGTTTTTGTTTTTCTATTACATTGAAGACATATTGCTCAACTGGTTTCTTTTCCTGACTAGGTAGTGTCATCCACACAATACATAATCAAGCCTGAGAAGGATCACTTCTAGTTTAGTAGTTTAGAGAATTTCATAGTAATATCTGTTCCTCCTCTCTCTCTCTCTCTCATAAACATAGTATACATGTCATAACAATTGTGTACTGGAAGGAGGACACTAGTTCTTCTTCCATGTTTCCCTAAAACATGCAATCCCTCACGTCCTTTCTTCACGACTGTGTAGATTTTAATAAGATATAATGCACTATTTTGTGACATTGATGGCTTGAATTCTTTCTTTGGTTGTGTGTGAAAAGGTTCTACCAAACATAGCCTCCATTTTAGAGATAAAAGCAACACATTATAATATTTGTGGTTCCATCAAATTAGTGATAGATGGCTATTCTAGAAAGGTAATATATTCTTAAATATGAAATGTGCTTTTAGGTTTTAGTCTCTTACACTCATAATTTTAGTTCAAATTAATTTTAGACAGGGATGGTGATTCCATATTTTTTTTTGACTCTTACTGACCGAAGTGCATATATGCACATTATGCTCCAATAACAATGATTGGTATTGATTCAAAGTGAAATTTGATTCTATTTAATGGTGCTAGCTCAATGGAAGAGCACTGTGCCATTGCTCTTCCATTGATTATAATACCCATTTTAGACCCCAAATGNAGTTGAATTTTTAAACCAATAAAATTTCAATATCTTTGGTCAACCATTATGGTTGAGTTGGACACATAATGCTTATGTGTCATATTTTTATTTGACAATAGTTAACTCCATATCAACCTCACATTGGTTAAGTTCTTAAAAAGATCACCTCCAAATAAGATAAATAAACTTTAACTAATACATATAGAATATTTTATTTGATCACTATTTCCAACTCCTCTAAAACATAACCTTCACATTAATTAAAATTGTATTAGAAGCATTTTGAAATACTAAAAACATTTATTAATCAATTTTTAAAAAATAAAACTAAATAATATTTAATTTTAAATAGACTTATCTTAAAATACTAAATAAAATATATTTAGTATTTTTAATATTATTAAATAATATTTAAAAAATAAATATATTTAATTATTATATTCAAAAATAAATAAAACATTTAAATACTAACAAAAGTCTCTTCTCAAGTCCCTTCTCAAGTTCTGCAACTTAACATTTTTCTCTTTGGTCACACCTTGATAGCAAGTTTCAAGAGTGTCCCAAGCTTTTTTTGAAGACACATTTGATATCTCTGGAAATATGGATTCACTTAGGCTTTGTTGAATAAGACCAAGAGCTTTGTTGTCCTTCTTCCGATTTTCCTTCAACAGAACATGCTCAGCATTTGACATAGCCAATTCAATAGCTTGATTAACTGGTTCTGCGTACCCAAGCGTAACAAACTCTCAAAGATCTTGAGCACGCAGGGTAGTTCTCATCTTATTAAACCAAGTATCATAGCTTCTTTCAGTTAACATAGGAATTTGTGGTTGTACTACACTGCTGTTAGTAACCATCACAAATTAAATTTCAAATTATTCCAAATATAAAAATGAGAAAGAAAAACTTAATCAAGATCTCATACCACTAAGGGAAAGGAAAGGGAGTGTTTATCTGTGTTTCAAGAACACTTACACACCACTTAAACCCAAATCAACACATGCAGGACTGTTGCAGCTAACCGTAATCTACAGTTGGAGTTGCATCTGTGTTGTAGCTGACTTTTCAACTAACGAGGATCTACATAAAAGTTGCAACTGAGTTGCAGTTGACTGTTTGGTGTTGCAGCGGAGTTGCAGCTAACTGTTTAATTCTGGTTTGATGACCATTACGTTCATAAACTTAATACTAATACTTTGTTTCATAAAACACATTAAACAACATATATACTCAAATCTACTCAACAAACTAACTTCAAAAATAAATCTGAGTTTTCAAACTAAAAAACAGAGTATAACAAAAAAAAATACACAGTAAAATCTTCGAGTTTCAACTATGTATATATTTCTCTGTGTATATCTATCTCTGTATATTCAAATTACGATTACAAGGTTGGTATTTATAATATTTCAACTAAGTTGGTCATTAAGTGCTAATTGATCCTTCATGATTAAAATTATCTTTGACTGTTCTGTTACAACGTTACAGTCTGACATATAAACTCTGTTGCCTTTTCAGAAAATGATATCCCCTTGATGTCCCGATCCTATTCAGTCAAAACAACTTTTCGAAAATTAATAATCTGATGTGTATAAGTCGGTGTGGCAGTTTTTCGGAATTTCGATGGCCACAAAACTGGGCGTTGAGTAATTAATCATCTTTTTAAAATTTCGGCATTTAGAGATCTTAGTGATGTTGGTTTTTCATAGTTTCAGCGGGTTACAATCTAAGCGGTGCCGCCTCTTCAAAATTCCAGGGGCCAATCAATAGAGTAATTAACGGCTCCCAACCTATATAAACCAACGTAAACGTTCATTCACCATATAACTTACTTTTTTTTTCGTAAATCAGTCAGACACAAATTTAAAATAAACAAAATTGATTTACCATTTTAAAATTAGATGTATGTACAATCATTGTAACCACCATATTACTTATAATAAATAAACATACCCGAATTTAATTAATATCTTCCAATGCCATTCTGCTGGATGGAAACGTGACATCTAGAGAGATCACTCTCTGTTTTTGTTTATTGCCTCAATTTACAAGAAGGGATGGATGATTATATGGTGGAAAAGGATGTACTCTACTCAGGCTTAGAAATCTAAAATATAATTGACCTGTTGACAATAGATTCATAGGTGTCAGACATCCATCGTTACATACATAATATAACGACTTAAATACATGGCGTTTTGGGCTTGTCCAAAGTTGACAAAATGAATTAATGGAGAACTAGGCACGTTGTTGGCTGAAAAAAGTCAGCTTCAGATGTTAGTGCTGTGGCCTGCCATATTGATATTCCTAATTTTCATCTTCCAATATTTCATGTTACCTTCTGAGTGCCCTTCTAGGCTCCCCGAACTTTGGCCATACACTTCTACCATTTAAGACGAAGAAACTCTTTCAGTGGTATGATTCCATCAAACATCAACGATCCGCAACAACTTCTTCAGCTGTAAGAATTTCCTGTATCTGGGCTTTGAGATTTGGTATCGAAATCTCCAATTGTATAAAAACTAATATGTGGTTTCTTATATAGTATTTCACGTTAAATCCCGTGTCTTTCACATGAGGATAGTTAGTGATAAACAAAGTACAAATCTTGTAACAGAGATTCGATGGAGGTGAGAGGGAAGAGCTCTACCGATAGTATATTGGCTCCTTGAAAATTGAAGATCGAAAAAAGAAGATATATGAACATAAGTCAAAATTCCTCACTTCTTCCTGCACCCATCATAATTTCCTAGAAGAGGAGGTTTATCGAAGAGCTTTAAATTTTAACCAAAAGTTTTGGATCAAAGAAAAGAAAAATGTACTTGAAAATCCACTTCACCCAATCTCAAAGGACTTGGACCCACGGGATAGAGGATTATCCTCCACCTCTTGTTAGGAAAACACTATTACTAGTCAAAGTGGGAGAGAGTACCGTGAGAAATAACACACCAAGGATGTAGACTATCAATAGAAGAGACACTGGAGTTAATGAGCCTTGTAAGCACAAAGACAAAATACATCTAGTTGCAGAGTAGAAGGGGACTAGTCCAGTAGACCCCGTAACCACTGACAAGGCTCATCGCCTAGTCCAAACAGACAACACAAAATTATTGGCATTCCAAGCACCAACAATGAGCCAAGGGAAATAATGGGTGAGGTTACCGGATTGAATGATGCCAGTATTGGCACTTTCAAAACATCATGTTTTGAGAAATTGTCCAAAGAATTATATCACACCCTTGATGACCCCTCTATAATCCTAGATATTTTCACCTTTATTTGGCTAAATGATTGGCACACTATATTGACAAGGCTTCTCAAGATTAAAGAGATGAAGATAATGGTTTGCAAGAATGGTGATCATAATGAATGCCACTCATATTATGTTAAAATCAAAGGTTTTTAGAAATTAAGAGCATCTTCAGGAAAATTATTTGATATTAAGATAAAGCATGCACTTCAATTCACATATTTGTTTAGCTTCCCATCCATAGGATATCACATATCTATGTAATTAGTAGTACCGCAAGCTGAATAAACCTTCAGCTTTGATGCAACTACCCTCATCTTCTACGTGCCTCATGGATCTATACAAGCACCGCAAGATGAATATGATTAGCAAACTATCTTATTTGTTTCGAAAAAACTTAATGTAAAATCCTAATTCCTTTGCTCTCCATAAAATTATAACCAATTATTTTTCCCTTTATAAAATTAGTTTCTAAATAACAAAATAGTAACGTAAAAAAAGTGTTATGTTATTTTCTCTCTAAAACTAGCAGCAACTGCTATTTTCTCTCTAAAACTAGGAACAACCATATTATTAAGATTAATATGTTTGATATACGCTGAGAAGTATATATTTGACATATTGATAATTTTTTTTACTAAAGATTGTGTCAATTACTTGTATCTAATAGTTAGACTCATAGTTGTATCATCATTGGAGTTAAGTTAATAGTTGTATCTAATAGTTAATTTAAAGGTAAATATAAAGCTTAGACTAAGCCTTATGCGCATTAACTTGCTCCCAATTGCTAGATGGAGTTCAAGTATCACATAAGCTGCACATTACCTAAGTGATTGTTCTTACTACATGGTTTCACTGTAATCAAGGTCAACTTCTCATGCTAAGAGATGAAGTTCATCTAAATTTAATTGAATAGTTGTATCACTATTGAAATTTAATCTAATAGTTATCCAATATAACTACGATTAGTGTTGAAGTTAAGCTAATAGTTGTAGAATCATTGGATTTAATCTAATATTTATCCAATATAAGAATGATTAGAGTTGAAGTTAAGCTAATAATTGTAAAATCATTGGAATTAGCTAATAATTGTATCTAATAGTTAATTTAAAAGTTAATATATTGTAATTGTAATTCAAGTAAAAGTCATGATTCGAGTTGAAGTTAAGCTAATAGTTGTATCATCAATGTATTTAAGCTAATAATCGAATAGTTGTATCTAATAATTAAATAGTTGAAGCCGAAGTTTGCTTTTTCCAACTATCACGAATTATACTTATGAAATTGTTAATTTTTTTGAAATTGTTAATTATGAGTTAGACTAACCTCATTTAAAAAGAATCGAAACCCTAATTATATCTATATGGAAAACCTAAACATGTAATACAAAGTGTATATTAGCTAGATGTCCAACTACCAGATGCAGGAGTTTATTAGGAGTTGTTAGGAGTTCGACTCTTACATGATTGCACATTAGCTATACTCATAGATGCCAAATGCAGTTGGACTAAGCCTTAAGTGACTAGAGTTGAATTTAAGCCAATGGTTGTAAAATCATTGGAGTTAAGATAATAGTTGTATAATCATTGGAGTTAAGCTAGTAGTTATCCAATATAACTGTGATTAGAGTTGAAGTTAAGCTAATACTTCTAGAATAATTCGATTTAAGCTAATAGTTGTATCTAATAATCGAGTTAAGCTCGTAGTTGTATCTAATAGCAACAACCATATTACTAAGATTAATATGTTTGAAATAAGCGAAGAGGTATATATTTCACATATTGATAATATTTTTTTTACTAAAGAATGTGTCAATTACTTGTATCTAATAGTTAGACTCATAGTTGTATCATCATTGGAGTTAAGCTAATAGTTATATCTAATAGTTAATTTAAAAGTTAGTATAAATCTTAGACTATGCCTTATGCACATTAACTCGACTCCTATTGCAAGATAGAGTTCCACTGTCACATAAGGTGCACATTACCTAAGTGATTGTTCTTGGTGCATGACTTCAGTGCAATCAAGCTCAACTTCTAATGCTAAGAGATGGAGTTCATCTAAATTTAATTTAATAGTTGTATAACTATTGGAATAATCTAATAGTTATTTAATAAAATTATCTAATATAACAACAATTAGAGTTGGAGTTAAGCTAATAGTTATAGAATCATTGGATTTAAACTAATAGTTGTATTTAATAGTTAATCTAATTTTTAACCAATATAACCGTATTGGAGTTGAAGTTAAACTAATAATTGTAAAATCATTGGAATTAAATAACAAGCTAATAGTTGTATCTAATAGTTATTTTAAAAGTTAATATATTGGAAATTGCAATTCAAGTAAAAGTCATGATTGGACTTGAAGTTAAGCTAATAGTTGTATCATCAATGTATTTAAGCTAATAATTGAATAGTTGTATCTAATATTCGAATAGTTGAAGCTCCAGTTTTATTTTTCCAACTATCACAAGTTGTACTTATCACATGTTAACTAAGCTATTTTTTTTTTTTTGAAATTGTTAATTATGAGTTAGACTAACCTCCTTTAAAAAAGAATCCAAAACCTAATTATATCTATATGGAAAACCTAAACATGTAATACTAAGTGTATGTTAGCTAGATGCCCAACTATGAGATGCATGAGTTTATTAGGAGTTTGGAGGAGTTTATTACGAGTTTGAACTATTTTACTAGGAGTTGGACTCTTACATGACTGCACATTAGCTAGACTCCTAGATGCCAATGCACTTGAACTAAGCCTTAAGTGGTTAGAGTTGAAGTTAAAAGCAAATAGCCTTAAGTGGTTAGAGTTGAAGTTAAAAGCAAATAGTTCCAGAATCATTGGAGTTAACCTAATAGTTGTATCTTATAGTTAAACTAATATTTATCCAATATAACTTTGATTAGAATTGAATTTAAGCTAATAGTTCTAGAATCATTGGACTTAAGCTAATAGTTGTATTTAATAGTCGATGGAGTTAAGCTAGCTTGTATCTAATAATTGAATATTTGAAGATTAATTTTAATTTTATAACTATCACTAATTATACTTATCACATTTTAATTAAGCTATTTTTTATTTTTTTGAATTTATTAATTATTAATTTTGGAGACACCCATAGAATCAATCTGGACAATATACTAGTCTCATTCCCATAGAATCAATCTAAACATTACACTTTCATTCTTGTTCCTAGATGAAAAAGCATAGACGGTAGTCCACCCCAAAATTCCAAAATTCTAAGATATATACACGCCTATCCAAATATGCACGAGAATGCAAAATGATAATTTAGAAATTACTATTTAATTACCAACTTGTTTGTGTTGGTTTCTAGAACACATCAGTATCCATAAGAAAGGAAATTATAATGGGTAATTCTACTTAGAGTTCTTTGAAATCTTTTGTTATATAAACACTTTCAAAATTTTGGCCCTTAAAAATTTTAATAAAGGTTTTGAAAACGCATTGGCTATCAAAAATAAGTTTTAGTGAAAAATCTAGCTTGTACGGAAAAAATTAAATATATTTGATGAGCAAAATCGCGAGTGACGAACATTATTAAATCAAATTCTAACCCTAACCCTAACCCTAAAAGTGTAGCTGCAAAAAATAGAATTCCTATAAACATGAGATATTTTTCAGAGTGTACATTGTGCAAAAATCCATAAAAGATAGCTGGGAGCGTATCTTATAAATATAATTTATAAGAACTTCCTATAAACTTTTCTTGTAAACAGTTAAAAAAATCTTATGATCAGAGATGATATGAATGACCTTAAAGATTCATTACAAAGTAACACCACGTCTAATTAGTACTATGAAATGGTCGACGGCAGATGGGACAATTGTGATTCAAGTTAATCCACGGCCAGATGCAATTCTGGTGGTATATGTGTCCGCAATGAAGCTCACCCACCTCCTCTCCCAATACATAATCGCTGTGGCAAATTGAGCAGTTTGAAGTAATGCTGTTGTTATCTCTTATATGCTCGTCTGAAATATTAATGGCCGGTATGGTCTCCCGAGCCATTCCTGCTTCCCGTTCTGCTTCTGCTTCTTCTTCTTCTTCTGCTGGCCATCGCGCCGCTGCTGCTTCTTCTTCTTCTGCTCTTTCTGCTGCCCATCGTGCTGACAATTGTGCATCAATGAATAATAGTTGTCGTTCCTCAAGTTCTTCTAATCTCTCTGATAACTCCACATTAATTTGACTCCACATTGATTGTTCTCGCACCCAATTAATTGGACTCCAGATTAATTGTTCTCGCACCCAATTACTTTGACTCGACATAAATCGGCGTGTCCTAAGCTCTATCTCATAACTTCGGCGTGTTATCCGTTGGAGTTCACGAGAAATTATGTTGTCCTCCCATTGTTCAGGTTCCCCAAAATCTCTTAGAACCGACTCCATTTCACCTAATAATTGTCGTCCTTCTGCTTCCATTTCTTTATCAAAAGGATGGAGAATGGAATCACAGCTAAAATTAAATGATAGTTTGGCTGCTCAAATTTCCTTTATATAACCAATCGGATCAATAATTCAATCAAAGTGGTATCTAAAAGTCTTAGCTTACACCAAGTCTTATGCACATTAATTCTACTTCCAACACTTAACACTTAATGAAGTTCAAGTGTCACATAAGCTCCACATTACCTAAGTATTTGTTCTTGGTGCATGGTTTCAGTGCAATCAATGTCAACTTTTCATGCTAAAGATAGAGTTAATCTAAATTTAATTTAATAATTGTATCATTATTAGAATAATCTAATAGTTATCCAATAAAAGTCCTATGAAAGTTGAAGTTAAGCTAATAGTTATAAGTTCATTGGAGTTAATCTAATATTTATCAAATATAACAATGATTAAAATTAAAGTTAAACTAATAGTTGTAAATCATTGAAGTTAAAGCTAATAGTTGTATCTATTAGTTAATTTAAAAGTTAATATATTGTCAATTATAATTCAAGTAAAAGTCATGATTGGAGTTCAATTTAAGCAAATAATTGTATCTAATAATTGAATAATTCAAGATGAAGTTTTCTATTTCCAACTATCACTAATTGTACTTATCAGATGTTAAAAAGCTATTTTTATTTTTTTTTGAAATTGTTAATTATGAGTTAAACTAACCTCCTTTAAAAAGAATCAAAACCCTAATTATATATATATATATGGAAAACCTAACATGTAATATGAACTCTATATTAGCTAGATGCCCAACTAGTACATGCAAGAGGTTTTTTAGGAGTTCGAACTATTTTATTAGGAGTTCAACTCTTACATGATTGCACATTAACTAGACTCATAAATGCCAAATGGAGTTGGACTAAGCCTTAAGTGATTATAGTTGAAATTAAGCCAATAGTTGTAAAATCATTGGAGCTAAGTTAATAGTTGTATCTAATAGTTAAGCTAATAGTTATGATTAGCGTTGAAGTTAAGCTAATAGTTCTATAATCATTGGAGTTAGGCTAATAGTTGTATGTAATAATCGATAGAGTTAAGCTCGTAGTTGTATCTAATAATCGAATAGTTGAAGATTAATTTTAATTTTTACAACTAAAACTAATTGTACTTATCACATGTTAATTAAGTTAAATTTTTTATTTTTTTGAAATTATTATTTATTTATGGTCATAGAATCAATCTAGACAGTACACTTATCTTATTTTAGTTTTTAGTTTTATCTTGGATGGCCCCCATATAATCAATCCGGAGAGTACACTTGTCTCATTCTCGTCCTTAGATGAAAAACATAGATGGTACTCCACCCCAAAATTCTAAGAAATATAGGCCTATTGACGTAAATAATCTAATAGTTGAAGATTAATTTTAATTTTTACAACTAAAACTAATTGTACTTATCACATCTTAATTAAGCTATTTTTTTATTTTTCTGAAATGAATATTTATTAACGGTCATAGAATCAACCTAGAGAGTACACTTGTCTCATTCTTGTTTAATCTTGGACGACGCCCATAGAATCAATTTGGAGAGTACACTTGTCATATTCTCGTCCATAAATGAAAAAACATAGATTGTAGTGCACTCCAAAATTCTAAAATATATATGCCTATCTGTGTAACTATCGACGTAAAAATCTAATTAAACATTTCCAAAATATATTTGAGACAAATACTAATTTTATCTTTAAATATAATTTAAAAAATTAACTTAAAATATCTTAAAATATAAAAATAAAATTAAACTAAAATTTCAGACAAGAAGATAATTTCGTTAAAAAACAGTTTTAAACACCCTACCTTGTAGTAACGCGCCTTGTAGAAGTGCGCTAGTTCGTTCGTTCGTTCTTGTTTTCACAACTCACAACTACGATAAGGAGACCTTGCACATCATACATACCTTTTTCTAGAACACAAATGGAGTATATGCACTTTTAATTTTTATATACAATCCAAGTTTAGATTTTATGAAGACGAGGTTCAAACAAGTCCACACTTAAACCCACTACCCATCTAATTAAGCGCACACACATTTATGCACCACAAATTAGTGGATTTTCCAAAAAGATTTATTGTGTGATTTATGTAAAAAATACATGGTAAATTGTGTGCCCTTGTAAATAGTTGTCCCACTGGGTAGTTACAAATGCAATCATCAATGATGATTTTTACTAAAAAAAAATAACTATTCATTGTTCACACACTAGCAAAATGGGGGTGATAACACCGTCTAATTTTAGATTCCACTATTCTCAACCTAGCTTCAACATCAAGATTCAACAAAGGTATTTCATCTTTTATGCATTTGGTTGGTTTCTCACACCATCTTCAATCCATTCATATTCTTTTTCAAGAGTTGTCTTTTTTATACCTGCCACAGCAGGTATATAGTAATCGGTTGCTAGTCAACCACCTTTGATCTTCTATTAGTTTGCTGCCAGCAAAAAATCAAAATCAGTTTTCCAAAGTTAAACTTTACAGCTTGCAAAAAAATATTTTGAATTTTAATAAAAATATTTCTATTTGCTATTTTGTGAACTTCTGATTGGCCATTGGCCATCAGAAATGATGTCATTCTTGGAGTTTGGTATCTGGTTTTCACTTGACACATTGCAATGATGACATCAACTACTTGTTCAGGCTTTTCCACGTGTTTCGCTTCAGTTTGTTGCCCATGTTTAGCGTCCACAGGCCGTCCCAGAACAGCACCCGTCAAGTTTTCGAAAATTCCGATGCTCTTCCCCGCCTCGGATCGAATGCAAAAGATCCAAAGCAAAACAAACAATAGCACCACACTTCGATAGCCAGACATTGTGGTTCAACGATGTAACAGTTCGCAGGTTGCAAATGGGATTCAACTAATTAAAACGGGATCTCTGCTCAATTGATTCTGCTAACAAATACTAAGCAAGAGAAGACTCCGTACTTAATGTTATGACGAGGAAAGGAAGAGCTGTATTCCTACAAACTGAACTCAGCTCATGTCACGAATCTGCATGAACTCTTTGCCCCTTCTTATATAACAAATGATACCGGACGTTTCTCCAATGGATACAATCTCCCCGATTACATCAGTCAGTATTTTTTATTTGATTGATTATCAAGATCCATTTGTCAGTATTTCAGATTTATTTCATTATCTATCGACTCTACATGTATTTGTTATTGATAACATTTGAATGAAATATTCGCATTTTTTCAGGCCAGCAGCTCGGTGCTCCTTCCCCGCTGCCATATCTAGATCCTTCGCTAACCGGCAATGCATTTTGGTAGGTGCCAACTTCGCCTCTGTAGGCATTGGCATTCTGAACGATACGGGAGTCCAATTTGTACGTATATCAATTCTGTCGGTTTGACGTTCTATCGATCTATGCAATTTAAAAAAAATGCAGCTTTTGTTTTAAAAAATTATACTACTAGCTTGTGTTTCTATCTACAACCTCTAAGAGTATGGAATCAGCAAACCTTTGGAACTTTTCTCTGCAATAATACCTAGCCTTATCTACTACTGTTTTGACTGGTAATTAGCGATTATGTTTTGGGGAATTTGTCAATTGGTTCTCTACATTGCATTTTTTATAATATCGGTGGATTTAGCTATGAAAAATGTTATTGAATTGGTACAATTGTATGAATTAATATGTTTTTGACCATAATGACATGGAAGAATTTAGTATGAAAGCTAATTTAAGAAATACTAAGACAATTGTAAAATAAAATGTGATTGATATAAATCGATGGGAGTCATTATTAAAAATTATGGAAAATGACTTGATTATCTTATTGATTAAATCCAAGAGAAACTGTTTGCACACAGGCGAATATTATCAAAATGCCCCAGCAGTTCCAGTACTTCCAACAGTATCAAGACAAAGTTGCAGGCATCATAGGACGTCCTGCGACCAACAGGCTGGTTGCGCAGGGGCTAGTGACAATCGCCCTCAGAGGAAATGATTACGTCAATAACTACTATCTTGTTCCTGTATCACTGAGATCCTTGCAGTATTCGTTATCCAGCTACAGTAGCTACATTATCAAAGAATACAAGAAGTATTTAGCGGTAATAATTTGTTTTGCTTATAATATTTTCACTATTTTCTGAAATTCATAGATTATACACACCATAAAATAGTGATAAGAAAACATCGAAAACATAATCCCTTGACTGGTGATGAATTTGCAGAAATTTTACGAGCTGGGAGCCCATAAGGTTCTGGTGCTGTCCACAGGTCCTTTGGGTTGTGTACTCGCAGAGAGGGCAACGAGATCCGTAAATGGTGATTGTGCTCCACAGCTGCAGCAAGCCAGTGCATTTTTTAACACGGGCCTGAGATCTATAATTGATCAACTGAACAATCAGTATTCTGCTCAAATCTATACAATGGGTAACTCTTTTCCACCGAACCAGGATTTGTTCTCCAACTCTCAGGCATACGGTAATGCTCTAATTTCCAAAGATTTTTCTGATTATCAATCCTTGGGCTTAAATTCACGGTGGTATAGCACTCGCTGATTATGATTACTTTTCGTGCAGGATTCTCGACTGCCAGGAACGCTTGCTGCGGACAAGGAATCTATAACGGCATAGGGCTTTGCAATTAGGTGTCAAGCGTGTGCTCAAACAGGGACGCCTATGTGTTCTGGGACCAGTACCATCCCAGCAGTGTTGGAATTTCACTAGAATCTTACCTGTCAAACAATTTTTTTTGACGTTTTGGGGTTTAATATTCCCCTTCACTAAACGTTTTACTTAAATATGTCCCCGTCAGTAATAACGTTTTACTTAAATATATACTTGTCAGTAATAACATTTTAGTGTTGAAAGTATCAATGAACTAAATATGGATAAAAAACAACCTGCTAGCTATATTCATATTTTTTTTTACATATAAGCTCGTAGTCGCATAATGTGCAAGCCCCTAGGATCATCATATATCCTTCGGTTTGAAGCACTGCTATATGCATTAATGGGAGATATGCTATTTGTTTTAAAAGTAGTATATATTCAATTTTGGCATAAATAGTTTTATTTTAGATTAAACGATATACCTCTTAACATAACATGAACATTAAGCTTTTGAGATTTAAATATATAACAAAATGAGTTGAAGATATATATTCAATACTAAATATATCACAATATACAACCAATTTTATATATTTTCTACATATATAGCAAAATGAGTTGAAGATAAATATTCAATGCTAAATATATGAGAATATACAACCAATTTTATACATTTTTATAAATCTATTGTTGATTGCATACTATTTTAAGTTTTTGGAGACTAAACTTGTAACAACTTACAAGTATATGAAGCTTTTGGCCAGAACCTCCAGCCTCCAAGTAAGAGGAAACCTTGAACCTTTAGGCTTTCTATAGGCTGTAATTCAAGAGCCTCCCTGCACATTTTTTGAAGATATATATTCAATACTAAATATATCAGAATATCCAACCAATTTTATACATTTTTACATATCTAATGTTGATTGCATACTATTTGATGTTTTTGGAAACTAAACTTGTACAAGTATATGAATCTTTTTGCCCGAACCTCCAACCACCCTCCAAGTAAGAGGAAACTTTGAACCTTCAGGCTTAGTGTAGGCTATAATCCAAGAGTCCTCCTGCACAGTTTTTGAAGATATATATTAAATACTAAATATATAAGAATGTACAACCAATTTTATACTTTTTTACAAATCTGCAACCATTTATAGCTGGGTCTTATTATTTTAAAAATTATTTGGAAAAACCATTTTAATTACTCTTTAAAAAATCATTGTTTGCATTTGTTTAGGATAAAACTTTACCTTCATATGTTTTTTCTCTTTAAGTTTATCATGTTTATGTATAGCATTTGTTTATGATAAAAACTTTATCTGTATATGTTTATTTCTCGAAGTTTATCTCAATATAGACCTTCGAATGTCAAAAGAAAAGCTATTTTAAATTTATATTTTTTTCATTTGTTTTTTTCTCTAATTTAGTTAGATTTTTTTAATGTTAAATTTCAATTTTCAATAAATAGAATATGTTAATTTAGTGTATAAATTTTGTTTCAAGTGATTATTTTTCTTTTTCAAATTAAGAAATTTTAAAATAGGTTTGAAAAAATTTTAACTTAAAGTTTTATGAACAAAGTTTTTATGAAATAATTGGGACTATAATTTTCAATCTAATTCCTATCTGATAAAGATATAAGAAAACATTTTAAAGTAAAAGTATCTAATTTTTTTTTTTTTGTTTTTTCCCTAATTCATGACTTGTATTTTAAAAGCATAACCTGTAATAGACTCTAAAATTCTAACCAACAAAGCTACCTCTTAAGATGTCAATTTATTAACTTATTCTTTTAAATATTATTAGACCTATTAAATCAAAAATATACTTTTCTTTATTATTTTTTACTATTTAAATAAACATTTAAACTAATTTTATATCCATGAATTAAAAATACTAACACATTTAGTTGAAACATTCTTATGGGTTACATTTATTCAGAAAATTTACCTTTACATATTTAATTCTTTCATTTTATTGTGTTGATATAAAACCTTGAAGATCCTACCAAATCAATCAGAAGTTTAACAATGTTGCCAAAATCCAACTCAAATGACCAAAAACAACACAAACCAACATTCTATTTGACAGAAATCCAATTGAAATGAGCCTCAAACGCTACTTTCCATTTGAACCAATCATATGTAATATATACATTATGAAGCTGTATGTAATATATACATTATGAAGCGGTCTACAGCTGCTTTAGAAATTCCCTTTCATCACCACGCTTTAAATGCTTTTTTTCACAAAAAAGAAAAGAAGATATTCTATTAAAAATATCCGAATGGGATGGTTACATGCTTTTATGCTTATAATTGCATCAATCTGTTTCGATTTCACTGAGTCCACCTGTACTAATGCAGGTACTCAGGTACCCCATTCTCTTGAGTTGTCCACTTCAAAGCAATTGAGTCTATCTTTAAATCCTTAAATTTGTAAGTTTGAAGGTTTTTTGCCGAAACAAAAAGGCTTAATCTTTTTAGGGAACCACTGCAAGTTTATTATGATTTTTTTTTACCAACTTGGAATCTGTACACTTCTACACAGCAAAGCTAAATCTAATAACTTAGATAAATAATATTTTGGAATTTGACATTCAGGTGATTAGACGTATGTAATGATATAGTTTACTTGTAAACAAGTTTTGAATAGTGATTTAGTGAGTAGTTTGTATACTGTTCTTCTAGGCTGGTTTTGAAAGTGTGTTGGTTTTCCAATCATGTAGGATTTATTATGTTGTAAAGTAAATTATCTGCATCCATCATTAAAATAAAAAAAAGTAAGAGATATATTAAAAATAGCAAAATTTCAACTATCCCAATTTCTTTGAAACTTCAATTTCTCATACTCATAATGCATTCCACATCAATTTTATTTAAACCCTTAAAGTAGCCAATCAAATAGGTTTAAAGCCATGATAGTTACGATTCCACCTTGCTTATCTATCACTTCTGAGTCAGCACTAGTAGAGGCATTTTACAACATTAAATTCAAAATACGAAAAAAAGGAATTTTAAACAAAGCAGAGGAAAAGGCATTTAACAGAGTTAAATTATAAAAGTGAAAACAACATAAACTTGTGAAATTCTGAGAACAAATACCTAGTGGAGAAGAGCCGTTGCCAATATAATAGTTTATAAGGTAAAGGAGAGGATCTTCGGTTTGCTGTTGCTGGTTTGTCATCCCATCTTGATATTCATCTCACCGATAATCCAATCCAGTCTTCGAAGTTGAGAATCAACAGAGCATAGGCTACTTAGTAGACATACCTATTACCTACCTTCGGAGCAGTGATTTGATGCCCTACACCCAAATAATAAAATTGTGCCTAACGCATGCAGCAACGCGGGATCATCAATTCCCTTGAATATTCTCCCTGACAGATGAATTCATTGCCCCAATGCGCTAAAACTCACCAAATGGTAGAAAGAAACAACTCAGGAAGTCCTGCTCCCTAGATTTCAATCTCATCCCGCTAGCCTCTAGGACAGATCTGTCAACGGGGATTTCGATAGCACCCCTCCATATATTTGTCAATAGGAAGGATAAAGAATTTTTCACAGCCAAAAAGGAAGGGAATGAATAAGATTTGACAAAAAATTAGGTTGCTGAAACGAAGCACCAGACTAGGGGTTCTGAGAGCAAACTCATGCATGCAGCCTGGCCAGTGGCCACGGCCTTAATTTTCTTGAAGTTGTTTTCTTCAGTGGATGAATTTTCTGCCCTCGTTCCTCTCCATCCAAACAAAAGGTCATTCCCAAATCCTCCGTTCCTCCTCTATCACTCCATTCCTCCTCTATCACATACTAATCCAGATGATAGCTCGCACATATTTTCCATTGAATTGAAGTTGTTTTCCCCAACTCGAGTGGATGAATCCGCTACATTCATTGCACTTCTCAGCAAAAGGCGGTTCCCAAATCGTCCAGTATTCTTCTATCATATACAAATTACAATGATACATGATACATCATAGGAATCCAGTTGATAGCTCGGCTTGGCACAAATTTGCATTCAATGGCATTCACAGTTCAGGATCACATTTATGAACTTAGGTGAATGGTGCCAGTTCAAATACTCGAGCGGCGATCCCTTCCATCACTTCTTCAACTGGCCCACACTCCAGGCTGGCTCCTACGGTCCTACCTCAGGGTTTCGGGCCAGGGATGTCCCTACTCAAATACTCCTACTACCTAGCTACTAATATCATGGCGTTTAAAAAAAAATTAAAACGTCAAAACCACGTTTTAGAAAAATATTTAACCATTTAACAAAACGGCTTTGTTGAATTTTTACCCGTATTTGACGGGAAAAATGTCTAAAAACGGGCAAATGCCCGTCAAATTCCAACTCTGCATCCCAGTCAACGTGCAATTAGCATTATTGTCAACTGCTTATTTTCCGGTTCCCTCTCTGATATCTATCTTGTCAATCTAAACAATATGTTAAACATGACGTCTAAGGCCAAAGTCGTCAATAGCCAGCCCTAGGGAAGATTTCACGTGCTGAAAATTCAGTTACCTATCTACTTTAAAAAATAAATAATGTCATGGTGGTGCCGTCGTATGTATTTCCGATTTGAATTATTTTCTCTGAGAGCATAATGAAATCGACAATTGATTCGTCTTGAATTTCTCTAATATTTCGCTTCATTCATATTATTGCACACAGTAGCTTTGACTAGCAGTCGGGAAAGCATCTCTTTAAAATGAAATATGAATTTATGGCACGAGAGACAATCTGGAATGTTCTCATTACTCCATCACAAGGTCACGACAAATTCAAGCATATTGTATTTTCTTGTATTTTACGGCATTAGAAGCGGTATTTAAAACCTTTGCAAGGCTTATTGCAGGTTCTAGAATGAATACAATATATTATAAATGTGTGCTAGATGGATGCAGGGTACTTGGAATTAATACTGGAGCTGAATCAAAATTCAATGAAAACAAGCTTGAAATTTACACTATCACTTATTCTAATTTGAGATATAGAATGCATATTAAATCAAGCTTGACATTTATAATTTATTTTAATTTAACACATAAAATGCGTTCAAGATGTACCACTATGTATTTGTGTGCAAATAATACTTAAAACCATTATTAGACAACCATGAGCCTAATGTCTTAGGAAAAGAGTAAATTAATAAATGGAATTTGTTGTAAAATTTTGTTATTAATTATTATAGTTTTATATTATTGAATTTGGGAGAATTTTGATTTTATATATTTTTTAATTTTGTTAAATGGTTAAATAAAGTTAATTATTAAGTTGATAGAAAGTTTCATTTGAAATTTGGGGTGGAATATGACTTATACTTTTTTTTATCTAGGATGAGACAAGTGTACTTTAGATATTGATTTTATGGTAGTCGTTCAAAATTTGAAATAAACAATTATAAAGAAAGGAAAATAAAAAATAAATGGTAGGTATCTCATGAATGGATAGCTGGTAGCAATGCATGGATAACTCATTGCTTATGAATGGATAACCAACAATTCATGGAAAATAACTAG
>LPNX010760241.1:116130-121268 GCA_001517045.1 Pseudotsuga menziesii | reverse complement strand
AATTAACTTGTAATATTTGACATTTTTATTTTTATTTTTTTATTATTTTATTTAGAGATCAACTAATATGTGACACAATACTAGGAAGGATATATTCATTGCCAAAGACTGCAAAATATATTCATTATAATTGAGCTTTATGTAACTCCAGTCTCCGAGCTGTCGCGTTAATGGCTTTCTATGCATGTCGTAGCTGTTTCGCAGGCTCCATGTCAATGTCAATGTCAATGACAAGTAACAATAATCGCTGTCATTGACATTGACATTGACATGGAGCTTGCGAAACAACTACGGCATGCATAGAAAGCCACTAACGCGACGACTCGGAGACTAGAGTTACCTAGGCCCGCGGATTCACCCATACCTTGAAGAAAAAACATGTAAAAACATTACTACTTTTGCTTCCTCTAAATTTTATGTGTAGATTTGTAGATACGGGTAGAGGAGTCATAGATTTGATCAATCATATCTATGAATCCTATGACTCCAAGACCCATTTCTACAAATAAACATAAATGACCCTTCTTTTCATTTCAGACATCAACTCTCAAAAATTGTAATGACCACCTACGCGTTTGTCTTTAAATAGATTATTACATGACAGCTAGGACCTCGACCGAGCTAATAAAATACCTCGGTCGAGGTTCATACCTCAGTCGAGGTTCATACCTCAGTCGAGGGCTTAAAAAAACAGACTTAGCCCACATTCAAGCAAATGGAAAATTTCCTGTGCCTTGCAGAGGTGTAAACCCTGCCATTTCTAGTACATAACTGAGCGGAGTTGATACCGATAAATTCACCAACGAATCTTCTATCCATTGAGGTATCATACACGCATTTTGGCATTCATATGATATTTATTTTTTAATTACTTCTAAAACTTATACTTAGAAAACCACATTGCAACTTCGAAGCAGCTCAAATAAAAATCCGCAGAGTTAAAAATACAAAGCCAAAAAATTCTTAAAAATGCACACATCACATATCGACGTGTCCTCTTCAAAAGGGTATCTTTGGTTTTTCAATTTTTGAAAAATAGAAAAAATTCCTTTACGTGGACAAATATGTGTTTAAAACGATGCTGAAATCGAATGTGGTCACTTTCGAAAAATAATAAATAATTGTATAATGCGAAAAAAATTAACAAAAAAATATGCACATCACACTGCATTTTATGTGGATCATTCTCATATATTTAATTTTTTTAAATTATTAATGCAAGATTAAATTACTCTACATGGACACGAGCCACTTATTAGCTTCTTCAAATTTTTAAGGTCACACAGTTCATTAAATGCAAAAATTCACACATTAAATGACATCCGAATATTTTTAAAAAAATATCACTATGAAGCCAACATAATATTCTACAATTTGTTTTTTTACCGCGAGTCGAAATTCACATGGAATATATGCGTTTTGAGGGCTTCTATCTAGCACATGAGTAAAAAATCAGGTTTTCATCGCCAAATTTGGCCAAAAAGTGTTACCCATCTTCATGGAATCACCCATGGAGATATGTATCACTGTGGTTATTTTTTTGATAAACCTGATGGGTAAGGGATTCGTTAGGAACACAAGTGAAACGAACATCAATATATGGGAGAGAGTTGTATTTTCTGGTTTCCATGGTAAATTGGATGTTGGGGGATATGTTATTAAGGTGGTAAAAAAATGCATGCAGAGAGGATTGGCCATGATGCTAGATGATGAAGGTATCATCGACAAACTTAAACCATTATTTAGGTTTGAAAGGGAAACTATTAAAGCCTAGGGCCTCAAAGTGTTCCATAAAAATGTTAGCTACAACCAGAGACAAGGAAGATCCCATAGTTGTGCCTTAGTTTGTTCATATATTTTTCCTTTAAAAGTGAAAAAAGTGGAAGAAAGATATATATTCATAATATTTAAAGTATCGAGATTGAAAAACATCATAGACATGAGATTCATGGCTTTAAGATCGTGGATTTTGATAAATAAGGAAACAAAATTAAAGTTAACCAAGATGTCTTGGTCATTAATATGGAATTTGTGAATTTTATGGATGGAATTGGAGGAATCTTTGATGAAAGAAGGGGTATGGCCAGCGAGAGTTTGAATTTTTTGAGCAAGGAATTTAGCTCAGACATAATCAGGGGCACCAATAGGACTAACTATGGGCCTCGAAGGGTTATCTTTCTTGTGAATTTTAGGTTTCCGATATATTTTATAATCTTTAGGGTTATGAGGGATGTGTTTCTTTTCAATAGAGGGGTCAAGTTTCCCAAATAGTGCACAGTTAAAAAATTCATTAATTGCACCGGGAGAAGTGAGGTGCTATCCAACCCAGTATGGGGGAGATCATGTCATGTTAGTCACGTTATGCTAGCTGACATAAATAAAAAATATTAAGAAATGAAAAATATAAATTACGTATCAACTTAAAAAAAATAATTAAACTAACATAGATCCATTTTAAACCCAGATCTATCAAGTACCGAGAGGGATCCAAATGGTAAAAAAATGTACATGTCAAGAAATTGGATCCCTCTTGGTGCTTGATAGATCCGGGTTTAAAATGGATCTATGCTAGTTTGTATGGTATTTAAAAACAATACTTTCAGAATGAAGAATAATGCACCATAATAAACACATAACTTGACTAGCATCACACTATTATTATATTTATTTATTTTTCAATATTTTTATTTTAGAAAATGCTTGGATAGTTGGTCCATGGGAAAAAATACATACCATTGGTATGTCATAGTCATTATTAAATATTGACATGCTACATTTCCCTAACATTACATCCTCAAGAAGTTTAATAGTGAGACAAAAATGCCCCATAAATAAATTACAAATTATGAAGAAACTAGAATTTGTAAATAGAATTTCTCAGCAATGCTTTTCATCCCTTTATTGTTCAAAAAATGGTCAACAGGGAAGCACATCATACTCCATGCGTTTCTCTTTCCACCTACAAGATACAAGACATCTATAAGAGATTAAAATAATAAATCAAAGAATATGTTTAATGTAAATCTATGTAAAATGAATAACGTAAATTACCATTTATATAGATTTTATAACTCATTATAAAAGAAGCTAGACCACCATCCTCATAACCATCTTGCATCAAATTCTACCAAATTTCTCAAGATGACAAGTTTCAAGATATATTCTATAGTTCTATAATCCAATGCTATGAAGAGATACAAAGTTCAAAAGGAAGAGTTATAAAAGGATTAATATGTACCTATCATAGAAACTTATTATAGATAGTTGCTATCAATCCTCTTCCTTTTGTGCTCTTTCTACAAGGCACTAATATAATTTTCAATGTGGCATGCTCTTTACCCTTTCTATGTTTTGTTGGAATTGAGGGATGATTTCTTGTTGATTTTCAAGAATGACAATTGAATCATTGTGTGCAACAAAAATTTCATGACGCATATCCTTTTATGAGTTTGGTTGTTGGTCCTTCCATACATAACCAATTTTAACTTATTATTTTACAATACTATCTTTAATTAAATTATCTCATAATTCATCAAATATTCTTAGTAACATACATCAATTGCATGCCTGGTGATCGATTTCTCCCCTCGATCTAGCATATGTTGTTGGATCCCTCACGAACGTAATACAACATATTTCGAATCCTCCTCTAAAGATTCCTTTTCAAATGGATGAACATACATGAATAAAAAGTAATCAAATTCATATTCTATAATTACTCATAAATACAGCTTACTAAAAAATTTTGAGTTCTTTTGAAATAGAGGATAAAGCAAATGAAACAAAATCACTTACCAAGTTGCCACAAATGCTATTGGGTCTGTGCAAGAAGTTGAGGGTCTCTTTTGGCGCGTTAGATGCAATACAAAACTGAAAAAATAGACATCCATCAACTTGCATGGATATTTTGAGACACTTACACAATGAATCTTGCGATCAGTTAAAAACAAGAAATGTAAGAAATTGAATGACCTTTCCAAATATATATATTTTTTCTATTGAAAATGCTGTTAACTATCTAAAGTTAGATAAATTTTAACGGACACTTTTTATTTTTGTGACAAATTATAAGGTATATGTTTTTGCGGGTGCAACGTCTGAGTGTCTAAATGATGGAATAAACTTACGAAAACCGGTATACATATAGGACTAGTGAACGACTATTTTTCCAATAATAAAAATAATATATATTTTTAAAAATTATCTAAGAGATAAAACCTCGAAAACGATACGTCATTTGTGGGTGCAGCGTTTGAATGTCTTAATGCAATTATTTGGAAATGGTTTTTTTATAGCATGTAGAGATTGGTGTTCTTTAGCGCACCATACAATTTTTTTTTTAAATTGTTGAGAAACAAAAAAGATATGGACGAAACACTACCAGTGTGTTTTTTGAGTTGAGGAGTGATGACAGAAGATAAATAAGAAAAAAATAGAAAAAATATGTATTCTTGTTAAAATTTACATATTTAGAATCTGCAAAAAAAACCATATCTATTTCTAAAATCTCATAAAAAATGGAGGTGTGCATCATAATCAGACGAACCACTAAACACGAGCATATTGAAAATTTGGATATAATGCTGAATTAGCCATGGTTTATCATACTCCAAGGCATAGGCATGTTGAATCCGAAGCAAAGTACAAAGCAGACACATAGGCATAGGAATTCCATGAAAGCATGGATGGAGGCTCGACCTTATCATTTGGAGGGAATAAATTTTTGAATTTAAAGAATACGTGAGCGCGGTTTAGCTAAACAAAAGGCATGCACGTTATATAGAAACAAAATGCGTGCGCATTATGTGCAAACAAATCACGTGCGCGTTTCGTAAAATAAAAAATAGCGTTCATCATCATCTTCATCATCTTCATCATCTTCATCTTCATCATCATCATCATCATCTTCATTATCATCATCATCACCTTCATCATCATCATCATCATCATCATCATCATCAACATGATCATCATCATCACCATCAACATCATGAACAACATCATCACCATCATCGTCATCAACATCATCCTCATCCTCATCATCATCCTCATCATCATCATCATCATCATCACCTTCCTCATCATCATCATCATCATCATCAACATGATCATCATCATCATCATCATCTTCATCATCA